>VDFB02044050.1:0-28030 GCA_007258455.2 Sequoia sempervirens
ATACATTAATGAATACATTACATATGAAGTATAACATACATCTGGTACAAAGAATTACTAGATCATCAACATCCTCCAAATATCCTGCAATAAAAATACATCTGCAACAGAAAGGGAAACCCAACGGGGTGCGAAGCACGTTCCACCCAACCACCCCCATGTTGAGAGTAGACAAGGAAGGGTCCCCGACCAAGCACACCTAACAATAGCACAAGACTAACTCCAAAAAGACAACTTAACATCAAGACCACTTAGAAACTCAACAACGACAAATCCAAAGGAACAACAGTAAACCACTTCAGAACATAACAAGAAGTCACACTCACAACATCAATGTAACTCAAGACGCAATATCAAGACTACTTCCAACAATGACCAAAGACAAAACAATAAATCACTTCCAGAGGACTTGAGTAAATCAACACAAATAGAATGTTAGACGAGAGTGTCATCGCATGGTTTCACATGGATTCTCTAGACAACCTATCACAAGGTGTCACCTCCATCTCTACATGAATTCTCTAGACAACCAAGTTAAGGTGCCGCCTCCATCTATGGTTCTCCTGACAACCTATCTCAAGGCACCACTCCATAGGGTTACTCATGCGGAGTCGTTAACCTTTCATGAAGACAAGGCAACGACCTTGCCAACCATGGCCTTCTCAGTCCCCTTTAGTCTGTGATAGCACTAACAGGCAGACGAGGCTTCTCAATTATCTTATTAATGTATAATCCCCACCCATAGTTTGTTACTTAAGTTATCACTGATTAATCTAACTCTATGTGGGTTACCCTGACAGCCCCTTTGTGCGCCGGCCCCCACTAGAGCCACTCCCTCTAGACACTCAAACACAAAATATCCAAATACCAAAGGATTGTATCACAAGCATAATTGAACCAACACATGGATCCTCCGCGAGGCATAACCATCTCACCATCACATATGAACATAACCACAACAGTACAATCCAAGAGCAAACTAAATCATAACCAGGGTCAAATCCTAGACCAACCATCAAGTACAAGATCACAATTCATATTAGAAAACCCCGCCTCTGGAAGTTCTAAACACAACTTAGAATCCTATAATTGAATAAGTTAACTCAAGGGTTTTCTACATGACCCAAACTCAAGTTTAAGAAAATCAAACTAAATAAAAATGCATAATCTCGAGAGTAACCAAAGACTAAACAACGCCATAACACAATTAACCACGAACAACAAATTCCATTAAATAAATAAATCCACAACTCAAAAATAAATGACTAAAACAAACACATCGTTTACTTCTAATTTTCCCAATAAGACTATATCATTGCATACTAGTAAATATTATATCTTCAATTCAAAATCTCAACACCTTAAATTCTTTAAATGCACATATATATATATATATATACCATTCATTTCAAATTGCATCAATCAGACATATAATAAAAGAAATTGCCCTAATATTACACAATAATCTTACAAACTCACATGAATAAATATACATATATTAAAATAATCATTTTATAAAATTAATATAATCCTATTACAAAATTACTTTATAAAACAATTCAAGTTAATACACATTCGAATATTATAAAACTAAAAATTAAATTAAAACCCAATAAATATATATATATATATATTAAATAATATATAATAAATATATATTAAATAATATATAATATATATATATTTATATATTATTTTATAAACTAAATATTAATAAAAATCAAATTATAAAATGTATTTTATAAATCAAATTCGAATTATATTAAATGAAATTTGCAAACTTTAAAAAAAATGAAATTAAAGCATTTCCCCACGGCCCCACGCAACAAGGAGGACTGCGTACCTCCCAAGGGAGGCCGCAGCCCCCACTGGGCTACGTAAAGCAGCCTACGGCTGCTGTGCATAGCCTAGTGGCTGCTGCGCGGTACCCTAGGGTCGGGGGTGGTACGGCCACCGCCGACCACTCCCTTCCCCAAATTTAATATACATTCTTTTAGAAATTTTGTTTTATATATTTTATACCAATTTACATTTAAATTTACAGTGCACTTTTAATTTAATTCTATTTTTTCTCATATGTATAAAATTCGTATTAAGATGCCCTCGAAACTAGCAATTTCACATATATTCTGTACATGAAAATCCGTAACACATATATATAACATTTATTATTTTTCAGAACGAAATTAACTCAATACCCCAAATTTAAATATATATATATATATATATATATATATCGTATTTTATTCAAAACATCAATTCAAAATTTGAACCCCATCTAATGATCTGTACATTTTTATTTATTATATATGCAAGCCAAGAATCCACATGAATTTCAAGGCACTGTATATACTATTATTTATTTAATTTTTATAACAAAGAAAACAAGAAACATATATAATATAAATATATATATAAAAATATATTTCAAAGGCATAATTTATATTGAATTTTACTTCTCAGGATGGTACAGAGGAATATGAACATAACATGCAATAAATTTATTATATTTTATTTAAATATTTATGTCAATGAAATTATTTAAGTACATAAATTTATACATATTCATTTCAAAAATTCAGTCAAACAATATTATCTGTATATTAATTTTGTATAAATGTACAAATAACTATATATTTAATCCAAAGATTTAGAACAACAATATAATAACAGATTTTCAATAAACCAATACAGATCTAATGTGCAAATTCAACCTTCAATCAAAAATGATTTTTACTTCAAAGAAAATAATAATTTTCACTACTAAACTAAAGAATTTCGAAAGGGTTTTACTAAAATTTTCTACAGAAGATCCAAGGGTTTTAATCCAACAAAGTTTCAAATCACAGGACCTCTTTCAATAAATTTCGCAAACACAACAAACAGATATTGTTTCAAGGAACAACAGAAATAATAATAATTAACAGAAGAAAACCTGGAGTCCTTCGTCTGGTGAAGAATCCTTTCTGAAACCTCCTCTCGAATTCCTTCTGCAGTTCCTTCTCGATCCTCAGCCTTCAACGTTCTTCTGAACAATATTTTCTTTCCAATACTACAATCATTTTACCCAGAAAACACCCAACCCTAAAACTACAGAACAAGCTTCATTTTTTTGTGAGAAATCCCCCTCTCTGAATAATTCCCTCTCCAAAAATAATAAAAGAATCAATAAAATCAATAAAGCTTTTTTGCTTTCTTTTCTCAAAAATCCCCTCTTCTAATTGGTCCTTTTTCTAGCTTTTAAAAGCACACTTATCTACAATTTTAATAAAAATAATTTATTTAATCAAGATATTATCTCCACATGATTTTCTAATTTAATATTAATAAAAAGATAATACCTTATCAATATTCATTTAATTTAATTATTTTCAACAATATTAATATAATTTAATTATTTACTCTTTTAATAAATTAAATCACTTTTAAATTTATAATATATTTAAATTTAACCATTTACTAACTCACAATTAAATCAAAACAACTAGACAACTTTAATCAATTATCTTATAAAATAAGGTTAATTAAATAAACATGAACCATAAATCAAATGAATACCTCAACAATCAAACTACAAAAAGACAAGGACAAAACTTTAGTCAAGTCACAACAATGTACAACAGGACGACGGACTTGGGACGGGGACGCTTCTAAACCTACTCCCTTTTTCAACATTTTTACCCGTTGGGTTAATTTATTGCTCGCCCTGTCCTGCCGAAACGGTGGAATCGAGACTTATTCCTACAATCCTGCATCCAAATAAGCGTCAAGTAGCACATGTATATATATAATCAACATCCTACCATGAGAAGGAATTGCGTGTAGCGAGGGCACTGCGTGAGCAGTGATGCTGTGTCCTCTCACCTAATCTATTCTAACAATTACAATATCAATGACTAACTAACATTTCTAACCAAATTGATCATAAGATAACATGATACTTAACTACTGCATCATAACTAATTATTAAACCATTGCATTATAAAATAATACTGAGTTCAAATAACATAATCACCATAGAATCATCACATCGACATATAAAACATTAATGAACAACTATTTGAATAAAACAATAATCCAATCAACACACAGAGTGACATAATCATACTAATAATGTCATATCAAATGATCATGTCCACTAAAGGAATAACAACATCAAACTTCAAACCAACCAAATCAAACCATAATAGTATCATCATAGTATCAACGTATCAAGTTAAAGCATAGAAATTAATAAATCCAAACAAGTAAGAGGAGGGGTATTACAAAAAGAATATACCATTTAATCTAAAAGCTTGTTCTAATGTACTTTATAATCATAAAATTTGATCTATTTTTTTAAATTATTTAAAAATTTTTTGTATATATATATATATATATAATTCTTAAATAATATAAAATTATTTTAAGTAAATGAAATCTTATTTACTTATTTATATTTTCATATTTAAGTAAATAAATAAATTTTGTTTAAATAAAAAATTCTAATTATATAAAATAGTTTTTTAGTAAAATAAAATAATTTTTAAATAAATAAAATAATTTGAATTTATTAATTTTATTTTATTTCTTGAAATATCTATATTTAAATTTGTTATATAGAATATATAGATGTCTTGAGCCTTATATATCTCTCAATAATGTACTAACAATAATTTTTTTTTCTATTTTATCTAAAAAGGTTGGAGAAGAAAATTGAGGAATTAAAGAAGGAAGAACTCGATAGACTTGGAATTATGTGGTGTAGCTTAAATTTTCAATTCTCAATAATGCCTCTTTCATTAGTTATACAAGAAATTTTATCTCAAGATCCTTCAAACAATTTGAATGGTCTCCTCCATCTTGCAACATGTTTTTGGGTGAGGATTCATATTCACTAAATAAAGTGATTCAATTCAAACGAGTGGTGCCTTGCTTGCTTGATTTCTTGATAGAGGGAGCCTATTCAAAAAATCACCAATATTGGGCATGTTGGGCAATAGAGAGAATTGCATTGCAAGATTTAAAGCAAGTCCTCACTCATCATAAATCTCTTCCTTCACTTTTGCAACTCATTTCCTCCCCACCAGATGAGTTACAACAACAAGCACTATGGACATTGAGTACTCTTGCTCTTCAACATCCCTATAGTAAAGACTTTGTATTAGGAAATGGAGAGGTCATTAATACTATAATTCATAATCTCCCTCAATTCTCCTCCCCAACCATAACAATTGCTTTATCTTTGATATGTAACTTGTTCATTCATGAACCACATCCTCCACTTCAACAGTTAAACCCCTTGCTTCCCCACTTACTCTGGCTTCTTAACCTTGACAAAGATGAACACATATTGGAAAAATCTTGCTTTATTGTTGTGAATATTTGTGATGGTGGAGAAGTTGTCACAAGAATTTGTAAAAATCTTTTGGAGCTTTTGAGTCATCATCCATCTCCATATGTTATCCACCATGCTGGGAGAGGAATTGCCACCATTGTGGGTAGAGATAATAATGATTTAAAGAACATTATCATTAGTCTTGTGTTTCCAAAGTTAGAAGAGCTTATACATCTCATGGGTTGTGGTCAACACATTGATTATTTACATGGGGGACCTAGTAGCCATAGACAACAAATAACACCACCCTCAATCCCCTCCACCAAAAATAAACAAGTAGAAATTATTCAACCCATGGGTTATGGTCAACACATTAGTTGTTCAAGTGGAAGCTCAAGTAGCCAAGAGCAAAAACCAACATTACCATCAGCTGTATCCACCAAGGAAAAACAAGCTAAGATTCAAAAGACTATCCTCATAGAGACTTGTTTCATACTTCAACATATTATCTCTTCTCATAATAATTTTTTAGTAGAGAGTTTCAAGATAATTTCCAAAATGACATCAAGTGGAAACACTAAGGACATCCAAGAAATTATCCAAGAAATTATTGATGCAAACCTTATTGAGCAACTTTTGTTTTTGTTTGAAGATGCTCAAATCTATATAAAAAAAGAAATAGCTAATATTATTTCCAATATAAAAATCCATGGGAGTGATCAACAAATATATTATCTAATTAAACAAGATCACATGAAATCCCTATCAAATCTTGCATTACTTGATTTCCAAATTAATGATAATTTGAACTATTTTTTTAATTGGAAACCATAAAACACCATTATCACAATGCATGAAAATGGGAATATATATGATCAATCTAGAGGTATAATGTTGAAATTTTGTTTCATATAATTACTATTACTTTTAGCTTAACATTATATATTTATTTAATTTTTTATTTATTCTTTTCTTTCTTATTATTGTACATTTTTCTATGAAACAATACATTTAACTTGGCAATTAAAATAAGGAAAATACTTGATGTAAAGATAAAATTGTGACTATGAGATGAAGATGAGATTTTATTCTTTTGATGAATGTGGTTTGTAGGATTTATAGACCTTTTTTGAGAGATTGTTCTCATGAGTAAGTTCTAATGAATTTATTTAAACAAGAAGATAATATATTATGAGCATTTAATTTTAGAGTAGTTTTATTAATCTATAATTATTATTATGTGTTTTCTTGATATCAAATATACGCTTCTCTTGCATCCTTGGATGATCTAAATAATCAAAATGATTAAGAGAGATATTAGATTTTGGAGGGTTTCTCTTTTGGTAATTAACACATTTTACTTGCATTATATTTTTTGTGACTAATGGAGTAAATTATAGCTTACCATTGCATCTAAAGAATCTAGAAAAGTCAAAATTTCTTTTTATTCCACCCAAATCTAAAATGTTTTTATTTGGGAGGTGTCCATATTTTTTTATAGATAATTATTTAGAGCATTTTGGGACAAATATAACACCACCATTGCATCTAGAAGCTCTAAACTCTAGATATTAATTTTATTTCATCAAAATTTTGGCACTTGACCTATGAAACTAAGATATATAAAAATATGTGGCAAATTTTTGGAAAAAATATATCCAGATCATCTAGTTGCAAGATAAGTATCTTTTTATAGATATTAAGGTTTCATTTATTTGTAAATTTGTTTTGGTTTGATAGTGTGCTACACTATTAAGTTATTATTTGAGTGCATGTATTGGATGCTTATTCCACTTTATTATCCATTATTCATATATTTTAAATAAGTTTTGGGTGCCTTGTAAGGTGCATGCCTATAATACAAGTTGTGTCCTATACCTTGTCAACCCTTTTAAGGATAAAAATCTTTAGGTAGTCCATGAACCTCCTCTCCCTATCTTATCCACCATAACTACAAAAGTAGAAGTTAGAAGAATTAGGCTAAAATTACTTAGAGTATTGTAGAATATAAAAAAAATCTCACTAAATAAAGGTCTTTGTGGTTGTGCATATTTGTATCCTAAGATTGCAAGATCAATAGAAAAACTCAAATTGATGAAAAGGAAATGAAGTCTACATGGATTACTTGAAAAGTAGTAGCTTTGTGGACACACACACATGCATACATATATAGATATATACATATACATATGTGTGTGTGTATGAATATGCATATACATATATGCATATGTTTATGTATAGTGTACATGTATATATACATACATGTATATATATATGTGTGTGTGTGTGTGTGTGTGTGTGTGTGTGTGTGTGTGTGTGTGTGTGTGTGTATGTATGCATATACATATATGTAGCTACTGGAAAATTAAGAGTATTTTCAATTTGTTCAAATCAGTATAAAAGGATTTCCAAGTAATTAACATCGTTCATAAACTTCCAAAATGAGCTCAATAAAAGAGAATTTAAATTGCATTTCATATATAATAACAATAACAATGTAATTTATCAAGATTATACAAAGCATAAGTACATCAATGACTTTTCTCATATACATATTCAACCATACTCGGAAGAAATCAACAATTCCAATAGAAACATCCTTTTTTATGCTATGTCATAAAAATTTAATTTCCTCAAATCAATGTTACAATATATTCTTTCAAGCCATACTTCTATTTCAAAGTTTCAAATAAGAATGTCAAATACATATACATTTATAATGGGCTTCACAAGCCAATCCAGAATAATACACAAGTACATCCATAGCAAATGAAACCTTGAACCTCCAACTACCGTGACACCATCGGTCTGCTTGCGAGTTGGGGCCAAGAGTGTGATTCAGGCGCCTTTTCCACCCAACCATGAAGTACAAGACTTCCCCGAGTTCCTTCCTAACTCGAAGAAATCCCTGGCCCTGCATAAAGGAGCCTAGCAACCCGACACAGTAAAATAGGAGGGAACTCTTGATGCATGCCTGATGCCTATATGCATTTCTAACATGAGAAAAAACACATTTCTTGCAACAGGAGGTGGCAGAGACTCAAATACATATATGTTTCTAGGCTTTTAAAACAAATCCATCTATTTCAATGGTACAAGTGCTTGGCCAAGCAAAAATAAGCAAATGGTAGTTTAGAAAAGGTAATACTACCGTCTCTGTAGGTCCACCTTCGGCATCCTATCCCGGAAGTTACCAAAAGTAAAGTATGAATAAATACAAACGCAGAAAGTTGTGCATTTTCTTACATGTTTCATGCATTCAATTGATTCTAAAAGAATTTCAAATGAGAATTTCATAACATCCGTTGAAAGAAAAATTGTAAGTTCAGTAGAAAGATTTCATTTACTCTTTTGTAAGTAATTCTTTTCTGATTTGGTAAAAGACTCTATTTTTAAAGAACATGTATGTCATAATACTATCAGTGTACTATTAGAAAAATTTAATTAATTTGTTTGTATGAAATAGTGTTTTCTGATTTTAGTATGTACTTCTATTCTTTCCAAATTCAAGCTGACTGAAAGTGCAACTCTTAATTTTAATACAGGTTTATGAATATTAGTAATATACAGAAACAGTGCAATTCTTTCGGAATAACAGAGGTTTGGAAGAAAAACTTGCATTTGAATTTTATATTGTATACCTTTACTTAGGAATGTACTTCTGTATGTAAGTATATGACAAAGAAATCAAGAAGATTTTCAGTTTACATGGTTTCTCAGAGATACTACTGTTCTTGTTCCAGGTTTAAATTTTCTGAGATATTTATGTATTTTTGACAGAGATCATATCACTTTCTGGAAATGGTTTTCCTTTTCAAACTTGCATTTTGGTATATATATGTATGGATATATATATATACATATACAGCTGAGTGTATATATATATATAGGTATATAAAAATTCATATACAGCTGAGTGTAAATTTTAAAGAAAGAAATACTGATTTTAACTGTTCATAAGTTCTTTGGCTGTGCACACAGAATATAAACATTTTACAGGGTTTCTTACTGGCGTTGAGCACATAAGGGCGCAGGAAGCCCTTGCCCCTCCCATGGGGAGGAGGCGGGCTGTGAGGGGCTCGCACCCCCTCCACAAGCCGCGGGTGGAGGGCGCGAGCCTCCCCATAGAACCGCGTCCTTCCCATGGGGAGGACAAGGGATTAAATCCCTTTCCTTATTCCTGTGTATAACAATTTTATAACTAAAAAAAAAAAGACATTTAGAGACATTTTGCCTAGTATTATACTGCATTCAAATTTATCTCAAAAGGCTTTGAATTTATTTCAGATGACAGTGTTTTATGCAAAATTGTATGCATATATATATATGTATATATGCACGGGAATACAGATTCCTATGCATATATATATATATGTATATATATATGTTTATGTAGGTTTCAAATATAATTGAGAGTAGTTTAATAATTTGCAGCTTTTGCAACTGAATGTAACCCTAATCTGGAAGAAAAGATTGGGTATTCTTTCTATAATGCAGCAATGAGAAGTAAACTATTACCCAGATTCAAAAATAAAATTGGAAAAGATTTCTCAGATATCTGTAATCATTTCATAGATTGAAGCATTTCATTTCTTCAATTTTCTTGCTGTAATTTTAAACTGATTGAAAAACAAGTATGGAAAAGAACCTGGCAATTTTCTCTAGTGCAGATGCCCAGTATTACCTCCCTGTCGCCTTCTTCCAGAGCTCTCGGATATATCTCAATGAATGTTCTCTTTTCTCTCTTAAAGCTTTATTCCTCTTTTCGAGGATCATGCAGAGTATTTCCAAATGACAGATGAATTTTTCATGCAAATTCCAGAGATTGCCACATGCCAACAGCATTGTTGGTTTTAAGGAAAAATTTCTAGAGCCCAAAGTTCTCTCGGGGCTGTTCACTCCTTTCAATTTTGATAAAAATAAAAATAACCATATGCAAACAAAGATATCTCCACTTTATATTATGCAAATTATTTCATTCATAATATTTTCACTTTATCTTTAATTTCCTATTTTTAAATCAGATTTTCCTTTTTATTGCATAAAAATAAATGGGATAAGCTAAATAAAATAAACCATGCTCTTTTCACAATTTTTATGGTTAAGTAAACTATATTTTAATTTTGCTATGCTATTGTTTTTATGTATATATATATTTTTCTTTTGTTTAAATCAATCACTTATTCAAACCATGTAATCAATTTCAAACAATCACATTGAAAACAGATATGGCCTAATGCAACTACATGATTTTTAAGTGGTGTGTGCGTGATCGAGAGCTTCTCCTCTTTTACCCTGTTCGGGAAGCTAACCTTCTTTTCCTCAATCACATTCTTGGCCTTCGATCACCTGCAACTCAAATGCACTCAGGTGTGCAAAAACGAAAGTGTATTAGTAACCAATATAGAAATATAAATTTAAGCAATAATTAAATCAACACTCCTATTTTGTATCATTTTAAAATAAAATGCACTCATAATTCTGAAAGAAAACAATTATTTTCCTACATTTCCATACACCAAAGCATTGTATTATATTATATTGCTCTAACACGTATCATAATTCATATATTAAATCCCACAAAGTCATGGTCAAAACACATCAAAGTATGAGACGTGACAATATACATATATGTGTGTATATAATGAAATATTTTCTCCTACTTGATGTGTCTAATGTGGGAGTTTTTATCGTCATAGATTTCCAAATTTATAATGCACTCAATTATTTATTGAACATGGAGCAGATTTTTTTGGGTGTTTCATTTGTGATGAGAAGTGGCGAGCACATAATGAGCAATGTGTTTACTAATTTAGGTCATGGTTGAGTTGTAGCTTTTACATCTTTTTTGTGTGGTAGAGGCAAATTACCAAAGAGCCGAGGACATTTTTTGGGTTTTTGGATTAGAGATAGTGGGGATTGTAAAGAGAGAAATATTGTAGGGAAAAAGTGTTGTTTACAAGTTTTATTTGTAAAAAAATAATTAAAATCTAAATGAAGAGAGGAGTAGGGGGTTAGTCATAGCCCGTTGTCAATCATTTGTAAACTTAGATGAGTGCATAAAAGTTAAGAAATAAAATCTCTTGAGTCAAAAGAAGCACAAACTTAGGGGAATTTAATCATTGAATTATCTTTCAACTCCATAGAGAAGACAACTTAAAGGATGAAGTGTCACAAAATATTAGACAAAGAGATGATATGTTTGGAGAGAAGAAAAAGAATGTTATTGTAGAAGCAGTGAAGTTGGATGTTTGTGTTGATGCTTAAGTTCAACTTCCATTAAAGGAGTTCTTGTTGATGTAGTAATTCCATAGAAGACATGGATGGAATTCCCTTTACTATTAATGTAAAAGGGGGAGAGTTATAGAAAGAGGGAGAGTTACAATAAGAGAGAGTTATAGTAAAAGGAGAATGATGCCATTGATGTCAAAAAGATGATCCAAATAAGTTATGGATAGTTATAGATGATCTAGTCTCCATTAGAGCCCAATCGGCCGCTCATGGCTTTCCATGATCTTTTGCTCTGTTTGCTCCTATGCTCCTCTACCGACTAATATGTGATTGAACCACCCCGTCATGGGTTCTTAGCAAGGTTTTGAGACGCCTGGAGAGGTATATTTTCCTCTGCATCATCCGCCCACATTCGACTCTCCTCGCCATTTAGATTTCAAAGATGATATTTTATCTTTAAATAATGTAACAAATTATTATTGTATTATTCTTATTATTATATTAATAAATATTAAATTTGGGTAGATTTAATAAGGATTAAGATTAGGGTTATGATTGTAGATACATAAGTATTATATTATTATATATTTATTATGATATTTATAATTTTATTAATATATTATTGTTAATATGAATATAAATTAGACTAGCTTAAGAGTTTGGATTAGGGTTCAATTAAGGGAGGTATTTAATAAAGTTTAATATCCACTTATATTTAAGACTAGGATTTAATTAGAATAAGTATTACATTATTATAATAATTTTATATTATTATATATCTATTATCATATTTTATATTTTTATTTATATATTATTGTTAATATTAATATCAATTATATTAAGATTAAAATTATTATATATATATAGATTGTAGGAAACACACCCCCTGCTCCCTTATAAACTTTTTCACATGACCGGTGACGCTGGCGAGACACGCCCTCCGAAATCTCAGAATCGGTAGCTGCCCCCTAAACTTTTTTCACACGATCGATGACGCTGGTACAACATGCCCTCTGATCGCTACCCCCTAAAATTTTTCCACGTGTTTGGTAATGCTAGCGCGACACGTTCTTCAAAATCTCAAAATTGGGTAATTGCCCCTTAAACTTTTTTCACATTATCACCCCCCTATAAACTTATTCATGTGACCGGTGATGCTAGTGACACACGCCCTCCGAAATCTCAGAATCGGGTCGCTACCCCCTAAATTTTTTTCACGCGATCGATGACGCTGGCACAACATGCCTTCCAATAGCTGCCCCCTAAACTTTTTTCACGTGTTCGGTAATGCTAGCACGACACATCCTCCGAAGTCTTAAAATTGGGTAACTGACCCCTAAACTTTTTTCACATGATCGGTGATGTTGGTGCGACACGCCCTCCGAAATCTCAGAATCAGGTAGCTACCCCCTAAACTTATTTCACTGATCGGTGACGTTGGCGCGACATGCCCTCCAAAATCACGGGGATGGTGGGAGACTAGACCCACCGCCAAAAAATGCCTTAACCAATCGAACTAGACCCACTGCCCCGATTAAAATTATTTTATTATTCTATTTTTATTTTTATATTATTATTATATTATTCTAATTATTATAATTGCACTATTCTTTTTCTAAAGATCTCTTGACCTAAATATTTAAACTAATTAAAAACACCACACAATTGACAGGAACCTACAATGCGTCTCGTCTTATTACGAAATATACGGTATACCTAATGGAAACTTACTCCCTAACTTTATTAAAGATTACCATTCAAAGCTTTAAAATCCCGTAAATTTGTTTCTACGCTTAAAAAAATCCCACGGATTCGTTTGCTAGGCGCAGAAGCAAATAAGAATTTACGCAAGAAAGTAATGTTGTGGAACAGGTAAAACATCTGTATTCAGTTATTTATTAGTTAAAACTCTCAATTTGTTTGCCACCATGAATTTAATATTGTTCGGAAGCGAGCATGCGGTGGACATGTGATTGGGAATGAGAGAATGATGCGGCGAAATCGTGGGTGACGAAGCATGAGTGATATAGTTGTAATTTGGACACTACCCAGTTATCAACTGTTTCTCTGCTCATTCCTTCACAAGCACTGAAACTTTCCATTCAAGATTTACTTTCGCACTTCATCATAATTACAAAATTTGGTTGGAATGGAAATATCAAACCGAACAATCATTTCATTTCCTTTGACTGATCCTCCATTTTAGTTGGATGATGGAGAATTCAAAGCTGCCATCTCTCTGTTGGTGTAGCTTTTTTCTCATTTAAGCTTTGTTTATTCATCTTATAAGAGGCAATAGCAAGTTGGGTGTGTGTAGATTTCTGTTTAGAATGGTGACTATGGATTCGGAGAAGAAATCAAGTGTTTCCAATGTGGGAGCATGGGCTATGAATATCATAAGCTCTGTGGGGATTATAATGGCCAATAAGGAGGTCATGTCTCAGGCAGGATACGACTTCAGATTTGGTAAGGCACTCCTTTATAATTTCAGTTTTGTTTTAATCCAGAATTGTGATCAAAATTACTTCCTGCGGGCCTTGATTGTCTTGGGTTTAAAATTAATCCTTAGGTTTGTGGTGGGGTTTGTTTAGATTTTGAATTCTAAGCGAAAAAAATCCAGTCAAATCAAACATATGGTGTTTTTAGCCTATAAGATCAGATACAAAAGCTTTGTGGAAGGTTTGTGTTTTTCATGTTTGCATCTTGAGGGGAACAGATAAAATGGTTTAAGATGAAGCAATGAGTGGTTTTCTACAAGGGTTATAAGTTTTCACGTTTATCCTTGTAATTGGCTGTTACAGCAACCACCTTGACTGCATTCCATTTCTCTGTGACTGCAATTGTGGGGTTTATATCCAATGCAACTGGATATTCAACCTCAAAGCATGTGCCGTTGTGGGATCTTCTTTGGTTCTCTGTTGTAGCCAATATGTCCATCGTGGGAATGAACTTGAGCCTCATGTTGAATTCAGTTGGGTTTTATCAGGTCTGTTTTCTAACCTTGTTTTTCCAATTCTCCTCTTATAGCCTGTTTTTATTTCCTGTCAGATTCAGATGACTTTCTATCTTTTCTAGCTCTGGTTGTAATTTTTCTGTGGCTCCTTTTATTTTCCTTGTGCAGATTTCAAAATTGAGCATGATTCCTGTGGTTTGTGTGATGGAGTGGATTATTCACAACAAGCAATACAACAAGGAAGTCAAGGCTGCAGTGGCTGTAGTAGTGCTTGGAGTGGGCGTCTGTACTGTTACTGATGTGAATGTGAATCTTAAAGGGTTTGTGTGTGCCGCGGTTGCTGTCTTCTGCACTTCGTTGCAGCAAATTGTAAGATTTATTTTGCATTTCAGTATCAGACTTGCCTGTTTGAATGAATAATATGTCCATAGAAGGAATATCAGTTAGAATGACACATTTAGAATGAAGTGCTTCAAATGAGATTACATTCCTGCTGTCAGAGGAATCTGTGATGACTTTGCCCTAGATCCGACCCAAAACACAATTCATTGGAGAACTGCACAAAGTATTTTTCAGAAATCAGTTTCTTCTATTTAAGGCTGGAGATGCCTGCCCTTTGGAAGGGCACTTGGACATGGGTACGCATCTCAGATACAGGGAGATCTGCAGGGGATATCTTCAACAGGAAAGGGGCATCCTCTGATGTATCCCGGTGTCTTGGTGAAGTTATCCCGGTACAGAAATAAATGAAAAAGTCAGACAACAAAACGTAAAAGAAATACCCTAATCCCTAAAAGGTCAAAAGGCCCCACACAAGCCATTTATCACTCATTAAGCATAAAAATTTGCAGGAAACCATGTAGAAAGAAGAATCCTTTTTTTAAACTGAGATGACTATGCTTTCTTCTAAATAATTGAAAACCTATGAAACATATCTGCTGCTGGCTGCACAGATAGCTAGAACTCATCTTTAATGTTGTAACAATTTTAGTTTGATTTTGGATGTTCTTGCATGCCAACTGATGGGTAGCTAATACATGAGGTTGGATTTCAGGTATTAAGATTGTTTTCAAACTGTCTTATACTATAAACTTGTTGTGGAGCTGCAATTAATCTTAGGGAAATGGTTTGATCTTGGAAAAAATGCAATCTAAGCTTTGAAGACAACCCTATATCATATGAAAGGACCAATCCATTACTTAAACTTTCTTGAGTGAGATATGCATATAAACTATTATTTATTCTGAGTTTTGTTGCTGATATTGATGTTTCATCTCATGACCAATTATCCTTCATTTGTTGCCAGTTTTCTTTGTAGACCTACTTTATTCAGTCCTCTTGCATTGTCATTTCTGCAAGCCAACAAAGGGAAGAACTTCTATTAATTGGCTTCATTTGATTTTCCTAAAAGCTTCTTCTTGCTAAGGTCTATGCGCATATTGTGCAGGTTTCTTCTTGTATTCCAGGCTTGAGAAAATAGTTGAAACTAACGGCCCTGTTTTACCCATTTCAACAAAAGCTTGAACTTATATGAATTGCTTGTTTATTATTCCAGTAATTTTTAATGTCATTATATGAGTATTTACCCTCACAAACCCTCCCACTCTTCATCTTCTGGAAATATGCATTATTTTTTATCAATAATAGGCATAGATCTGTATCTTATTTTGTCTTTCCCATCTTCATCTTAAGTCTGCTAAAAAAGAAAATATATCAATATGTTATAGATAGAAGTTGGAAATAATAGAATATATCACCATTAGCGAAGAGGCAGGAGGCAACTTATTAGTTATCTATCCTGCCAAATTAGGTGATCTCTGCTTGAAGAATATGTTGGCTCAAGCTAGAAAAGAAAAACAAATAAATATAACTTTTCCTTCTAATCAAATCTAGCTTTATAAATAGTGATAATCTGTACTGAAAGAAATTGATGAAACTGGGATAAAACTAGTTTTTCTTATTCTTCTTAAATAATAAGATTTGGATATCTGAGAGTTGGTTAGTTCCATTTATATGGATCATATGTATTATGGATCAATATGAATGGCTACCTCCTTTTACCCTGAACAGAAAGTATATGCTATTTGTCTCCCCAATTTAGTTACAAATCCTGCTTGGCTTATAATATTTCTAAACTCGTTTGATGAGTGTATTTGATTCTGTGGGTACCCATTCAGTAAAATCATTTCTTATGAATTTACTCTATAACACATTTTAATATGATTTAATTTAACTACTACCTAGTGAGAATCTGTATATTTGTCATGTCTACTTTTCTTGGATGCTCTCTTACTCTGTTTTAAGTTTTTCCTGCTTCTGTGTATTACTAAATCATTATATTGTTCCTGCAGACTATTGGCTCTCTTCAAAAAAAGTACAATGTTGGTTCTTTTGAGCTTCTAAGCAAGACTGCTCCCATCCAGGCTGCATCTCTTCTAGTTCTGGGCCCTTTTGTTGACTATTTTCTAAATGGTCGTGACTTGTTGAGATACCAATTTTCAGCTGGTGCTATTGTGAGTATACCATAATGGTTATCAACCAATGCAAATGATTCAATATAGTATTATAATTTGGCAAGTTTCTCTTGGAATATTTAAATTAATTACATGAAGTTGAAATTTGTGCAGTTCTTTATATCCCTTTCCTGTACTTTAGCTGTTTTCTGCAATCTCAGTCAATACCTCTGCATTGGACGCTTCTCAGCAGTTTCATTTCAGGTTTTGGGCCACATGAAAACTGTTTGCGTTCTTATATTGGGTTGGATCCTTTTTGATTCAGTATTGACGGCCAAGAATATAATGGGAATGTTCATGGCTGTCCTTGGGATGATTATGTACAGCTTGGCAGTTGAGAAACAAGCTACTGCAAAGAATTCATCCTTAATGTATGTGAAAGAAACAGCCCTTCAAGAGGAGGATGTCAGTCTCCTTAAAAGTGGATTTGAGAAACAGAGTACAAAAGACGTTGAATTTGGTAGGGAAACAAATTAAAGGTTTTTACGGATAGCGAGATGTATTTATTGATATCAGTAGTCAAGTCAGCCCAGAGTCTTCACAAAGAAGAATCAATGGCAGGCTTAGGTTCCTTAATTTTCTACCTTTACAAAGGTCTTTTTAATTGCCTCTCAGTAAAAGAATAATCTTCATGGCTAAAGCATGTGAATGCTCTTCTTATTTTAGGAAGAAGGGTAACTGGTCCATTTTTTTATGAAAAGCTTATGTGAAATGGATGAAATAGAAGTCTCCCACAGGTTTTATTCATCAATATTTCCAACTCTATTTGAATCCAACCCTCTTGGATTTATTGAACAAGGATTCATATCCATATGACTGTTGGATTTTTTTTCTATCACAGAAAATAGAGAGCTCCCACCTTAATCTGTTCAACAATTTTTTTCCCATTTTACTCAAATATAAACTGCATAACCAATATTTGTAGCAAATGTTATCTTTTAATTTAAATCTGTCATACTCTCGTCTTTGATGCATAGAGAGCAACAATTTTTGTTTGTGCTTTACTAATGTATCATTTAAAAATTTTCATTATACTTGTACTTAAATTTAAACTAACCCAACTCTATGGGTTCTTTGTGACCAACTGTGATTTCAGACTTGTTGACATGGAGAATGATAAACTCTAAAATAATCAATGGCAGCAGATAAAGATACAAATGAATGAAAACAAAGAATATCAAAGGTTTAAAAATGGTCTGAGAGCCGGTGAAGCTCTCTCACCCCACAAACCCTGTTGGGTTTTGGAGGGACCTTGTGCTTTTAACATTGGATCACAATTAATATGAAGGGGATCAAAATATTCTTTTATACAACTTGGAGTATTTGTAAGTAAAGGTTTCAGATTCATGCTAGTAGAGATGCCGTAAGATTAAACTACCTATCGTTTGTGAGAAATATAAAAGCACAACAAACCTTAAAACAAGACAAACTATTTGTGTGATCCTCTAGCACCAAATATCAATGGTTGAACACAACAATGGATCTTGTTGGGATCTCTCTTGCCAGATTTGAAAAAAACGGTAAGGAGAGAAGTTTTGTATTTTCAATCCCTTCCATTGAAGAACATGCTTGTCTAAATTAATATTTGACAAAAAAATCTAGAAGAACTAGAAATTTAGAAGCACAACTAACTTTTAAATAGGACAAATTAATTTTTTGTGGTCCCCTTTATATGCCATGTGTCATAATTTGGAGCATATAATTTTATGAGAAAGTTGTGGAGTATTTTTCACTTAATCATGTTGCAAGTTCTAACTCTTCAAAGAAGGCGAGTTTTGTATTTTGAGTCCCTTCCAATGAAGAGCATGTTTGTCTCATTGATTAAGATGACTTGAAATTCGTTTGGTGAATAGCAACCAACCTCTTCACTTACAATGGAATTTAAAATAGATTAGTTGAAGGTCCTTTGTGATCTCTCACACAACAAGTTTTGGATTAAAAAATGCTTCCCATGAACAAGAAACTGAATGGCATATAAGCTAATGAATGAAGATTGGTTTTGGATTAAAAAAACGCCTCTCCTGAACAAGAAATTGAATGGCATATAAGCCAATGAATGAAGATTGTTTGTAGAAATTGAATGGCATATAAGGATACATTGATTTCCATTGTGTAAATAATTACATAATTCCACTTGTTGTGTGTAGTTGCCATCAAGTAGTTAAGGGGCTAGAAAGATTGGTAAAGGAAATAGGAAGTTGAAGTCGTCGAAGGAGATATATAATTGATAACTGAATAGTTACCATCAAGTAGTGAGGGGGCTAGAGAGATTGGTAAAAAAGTAAAATTGGGAAGTTGAGGTTATTGAGGAAGATATATAATTGTTGGGAGAGGTTATGAAAGGAAACTTATAATTGGAAAGAGAAAGTTTGAGAAAAAAAAGTATAGAAAAGTGTACCAAGCGGAAATCACTAGGTGATAGAAGTGGAAGAACTAGAGAGACTTAAATAGATTTTGTGGGTCACACTAGAATACAATGACAAGAAGGAACTATGTTCTTGATGAAAACCCAAGGGAGTTTTGAGACCAAGTGAAAATTTTGAGAGAGCATGCTATAAGGACTTTTAAACATTGGTAGATTAAGTGGAAGAGGACTTGTGGTGTTGAAGATTTTTTTTAGCTTTGGCACAACCTACCTTGTGCTACCCTAGGAGAATTATAGAGCATGGGGAATGAAATGGAAATGAGTCACTTAACACATAGGTGGAGAGGGATTTCTAGGATGAAATTAGTTAACATAAGACATGTTTGATTCCATTTGGAGACCAACAATTTATTGAAGTCCATAAGTGATGAGAATCAAGACCTAATGTGTCGCTAGAATACATGTGGAATTGTATGATATGATCCATCAATGTTTACTTCAAAAGTTGTAGAATTAAATAAAGCGTTTAGAAATGAATATAAAGGATGAAGGGAAGAGAAGGATTGATATTGGGAAAGCCTTTATTGTTGTAAGTTAAAGAGCAAAGCCATGACCTATAAAATCACAGTGTGGTCAATGCCTTCAATGACATATAATATTTGAATGAGCTATAATATTCCTCAACATGCACAAGGAGAGAATGAATTGATAAGCTAGTGGTCTTATGGAGGAGAGAGATTTTAGATTGCTTTACACAACCTTAGTTCCATGTATTTCTTGTTTTGAGTGTATTTGTTTTGGATAGGGATAACAATTAGGACAATGAGAATGATCTAAAATTTTACCTATGCCAAAATCATTTCCAATCTTACTATTGATGCATTTTATTTTATTCAAGATAATATAACAATATAATGCATTCAATGTTCATGATTGACCAAAAATGACCCATGAAGTTGTAAAGACATAATGAAAAACAATGAATAGGGCGTGCAAAGACAACTCCCAAAAATCCACAAGAAAACAAAAATAAAAGGTGTACTGAAGAGAGTATATGAAAATAGATCGTATCATTTGATGTTTTGCATATCTTGTCATATTTATAAACATGCCAAGAGGCCCATTCTTACTCTATCCTAAAGAAGAAACAAGGTGAATGAAAAAATTAATCCTCCAAGTGTAGAGCTTCATGGAGGCAAAGTATTTGACTAGATGTTGGCAACAATCAAATATTTCTTGAAAGAAATAGCTAAGCAATTGTAAAAGAAAATATTTCTTGAAATAAGTTAAGGTAATGAAATCAGTGTCCTTGAATGACCAAAATTGGTCCATAGAGTTGTAAAAGTATAATGAGAAACAAGGAATAGGGGGTGCAAAGGAAAATCCAAAAATCCCAAAAGAAAACAAAAATAAATGGTTGGTACTAAAGAGATTCTATGAAAACAAATCATGACCTTTGATGCTTCACATATCTTTCCATAGTTATAAACTTGTTATGATGTCCCTTCCTACTCAATCCTAAACAAGAAACAAGGTGAATGAAATAAGCAATCCATCAAGTGTAGAGCATTATGAAAGCAAAGTATTTGAATAGAAGTTGGCAACAATCAAATAATTCTTGAAAGAGAACAATCAAGCAACTACACAATCTATCATGTCCCCTTTCCAAAAATAGTAAGTTCAGATTGATTATTAACCCATTTTATTTTCTTGTGGGTTAATAGTAAATCATAGGGGAAATAATTTATTTAATATTTAATTTAGTTTTGATATTTCATATTTTTGGGACTATTAAATTTTAAATTTAAATGGAGCATCTTTTATGATAGTTGTCATTCACTAATTTTGGTTGATGGTTAAGGAGTGATTTTGGGTTATTTTCAAATAATTTTCCCTCCAAAATGGGGCGTGAGATTTTGGGTTTCCAAGTTTGGCTTGCAATATATAAAAGTTGATTTTTTAAATTTGGGATCATTGTCATCTTATGCCAATTTATCTCCTAAATCACTTTGTGTTCAAGTTTCTTTTGTGGACAAAAGCCCATAGGAGATTGTGATCAATAGATGAAAGCCCATTGGTTGTTGGAATCAAAGGATGCAAACCATTTGGTTCTTGAGAAATTATCATTTAGGGATTGCATCAAAGCTTCACAAATTTGTTGGAAATTTTAGTTATTTAGTGTGTGTTTGTTTGTTACAAGTTGCAGGTGAAGTGTGTATAGTTGGAGAACATTGTTTGAGTTAGTTTGATGTTGTGTCATGTGTTGTTGGGATTCCTTGTTGTTGTTGTTTTTTTGTTCCTAATCATTTCTAGGAGCTAAGAATGCCAAATTTGTTGTGGAGAATATCAAAGAGTTTTCAATACTTTGTTAGTAGTGTGTGTCTCTAGTAGGGTGAATTAAGCATTGTTAGTTTCATATTTTGTATTTTTCTGATGTTGCTATTGTAATGACTATCGTATTAGTCCATTATGCTATAAAAACCATAATTATATCAATATAAAGTTGCATGGGTTTTTGGTTAAATTTGTGCAAGTATGGGTGATGACTAGCTAGTTTATTGGTGTTGTTTGGTGTAGTTCAGTGAAGTTTATTGTTTATGTTTAAATATGTTATTATTGTTGAAAATATAATTTAGATTTTGGGGTTGGGGCCCCCAGCCATAAACTTTCCTCAGAAGAGGTTGGTCACAAGTTTCCTAGTCTTCCCCACCGTGGTACCCAGAGGTGGCAGTTCGCTAGACCACCACGCTAAAAAAGTTTACCGTATGCACCCGCAGTTTATGGGTATATGGGTCTGTATAACACATTCCCTGCTAAAATGAAAAAATATAATTTAGGACATTATAGTGGTACTAGATCCAAGATATTTCAAACTTGTAGGGTACATTTTTTTGATGACACTCTCAAGTGATAGAGAAATTTAGTACTTGAAAAAAGAGAAAAAGAAGTTGTTAGAACAAAACCTAGTGACACAAAGAAAATGTCAAGCAAAGAAACATGGCTTAGTGTTGAAGATAGAGAAAGGTTCCTCCAATAAAATGTAATCAAAATGAATGAGAGGAAATATTAATTGACTAATTTAATGGTCAAAAATTTAGAAACTATAAATGAATTGAAGAATGTGCAGTTAAATAGAGCAACTCGAGGTGAAGGAAGCACCTTAGGAAATGCCATATTTATAGGGAAGTCCATTATAAAACCTTCAAAGGAAATGTTTATAAGAAAGGAAAGAGTTGAAGAAGAAGCTCATGAAGATCCTTATGGTGATTGATCTTGAAAAATCATTGAAGAATATAACAAAAAAACTTGAAGCTTTTAAAAGAAATGTATCATTTATCACTTGTTTAGGAATCTAGAATAAGAGGGCTTCAAGAAGAATAAATCATAATTATTATCAAAATGATGAGAAGAGAGATTTAAAATGAAGAATTACAAAGTTAAGTGCAACCATGTTTGATGGAAGTAATAAAATTCTAGCAAGGGCTTGGTTACAAATGACTCTTTTTGACCTAGAAGGTATTATGGGGGTTTAATATTTGTGTAATTTGTATAATTGTGTTTTATGGGATTTAATTTCATGGGTTATGTGTAATGGCGTTTTATGCAGGTATTTAATTATAGTCATGTGATTAAGTGTGTAAATGAGATTATGGTTTGGGAACCCTTAATTGAGTTTTGAATTTCGGATTTTGTCTTATGTAGGTTTTTAAAGGGTGTTGAATGGTCAGTTTTATTAGTCTTTGTGAAAAATAGACCCCTAGGGTCTATACCTATGAGAAGGGGACTTATTGGACATGTGACAATGTCCTTAGGGCATGATATGATCCCTCAAAAGTCCACATGAATGAATGTGGCGAATTTGAGTCAATGGAAGCTAGGAAAAGTGACTTGTCACTCTCTAACCCCACTCCCCAAAATTCATTGATGAACTTGGGAAGAGCAACAAGGCTCTTACATGTGCGAGCCACCTTGTAAGAGTTTCATTGGATGAGGAGTTTAAGGATTCTCACTTCATTATTTTCATTTTTGTTTTTGAGTTTTAAGAGAGATAAGGGACAGGAAAAAAATAGCTATTGCATTTGGAGTTGGTGTTCAAGCTTGCCATAAATTAGAGAGTGGAGAAGACGCATCCCTACAACCTCATGTAGAGAGACAATTCTTCCATTTTCCCTTGTTAATATTGAACAATTTTGTTTTGGGAAGTTTGTTTTATTTTGCATACATTTTGATTTTGTTAAGAATGATGAGTCATGATAATGTTCTATTTCCTTGTTTAAGTCATATAATTTAATCTTTATTTTCTACTAGACTTTGAGATATTACCATACCTTTTATATAAGGGTCAACCCACAATACTCTGTCCCACTTTTTGTCCAAGTGGGACATTGAAATCACATTTTTCACCAAATTTTCACTTTATGAAATCTATAGCAACTAAACCATTAATAATTTGGAGATGATGCGAACTAGTTATCTATGAGGATTTATGTGCAGATTCTAAATATATATATATATATATGTTTTTAAAAAAATAGAAAGAAATTGTGATTTTTTACATAATTGTTAATAACTTTTTTATAGTAAGCAACATTTTAAAACAATGCTGTTTATGTTGTCACACATAATTTTTTTATTGAAATGATAAAATTATATTTTTTAAAATTTGTATTTGTAACATCAATATCAAGTGCATGGATACTTTTTCATAATTTTTTGTTACATTATTTAATTTTTTTTTTTTTGAAGTTAGAGTAATTATAAGATGGACGTAGGTGTATGTCGTCACACATAACTTGTTTTGTATGTATTAAAATTCATTATTTATTTTTTTTTTTTTTATATTAAACAAGAACATCACCTAGTACTTCATATATCTTTTAAATTTTTCTCTATTTGTATTTTTTTTCACCATGTAAGTTCATTATAACTCATTGTTTGTGAAATTCACATTTCACAAGAAATACAATATAAATATAATAATAACAAATAAAATTCAAAATTCTAATTTTGAAAAACTTATAATAACATACATATCATAAAAACATAATTCCTGTCGATCCAATTTGATCCCCTGTAATGAAATGGCTCTTTTGTCAACATTTTGATAGGTGCAAAGGAGACTCCATTGTGGGTATGGTTTAAGATTAGAGGGGTTCTATCCAAGAGGGTTTGATCTAAACCTTTTCAATTAAAACCCTTTAGACAAAACCCATCAAGGCTTACATCATTAATATTTCTAAAAAAATGTGATTTTAGGAAAAAATTAGGATGTCCCAAGTTTGAGACCCATTATTGTGGGATGACCCATAATTTTAAGTAGTTTAAATAATTTGAAGATGAAACATGTTATATTAATATGTATGTGTGTGAGTTATGAATGTTAACAAGTTTAGTAGGATTTTATGTTTAAATTATAGTTGTTAATGATGGAAATGCCTTGAAGAATAAAACCTAATATTTGTAGCAAGAAACTTGTCAACCCATGTAGCAACGAGCTTTTCAACCCATAACATAAGGATTATAGTTCGATGCAAAGGAGTCATCTACTATAGCGACCACTTAGAAGAAGATGAAGGTGATCATTTAAGGATTCACTCATGTTGCATTTACTTGTATTTTGATAAGACAAACTGTGAGAAGAAGTCTATCTCCCAATAAGGAATATGAGCTATACATAAACCCATCATTCACAAGTATGTTTTTGTTATAAAGGTTAAACCTATATGGAGTACGTAGTCCTGTTTTGATTTCCTATAATTCTGCTCTGATATTTATTACTTTATGTTTTGAAAACCTTCTCTAGTTTCCTAAGAGCTGGACATCTTGTGTTTGTTTTTAGTTCAAAAATAATTGGACTCCCTCACAGACCCTATATAGTGGGGTATCATGTGGAGGAGAAGATGTAGATCGTATGTGTGTTATATTGAATAAGATTTCTTGTTTGATTTTCTTCAACAATTCTATGTATGACTGGAATGCAATAAAAAAGGAATACTTTGATACCATGTTTTTCTGAGTAAGTGATTAAAGAGGCTTTGTGGACTCAACAACTCAAGTAAGGGTCACTTGAGGTACTGTTGAACCATCTTAATTTAGATTGGTAGATTAGATTATACATTTTAAGTTTAATTGATAGTTTTCAAGTTCATATGATTATGAATGATGGATTATAAATTATGAATTAAGAATCTATAGTTGGTATTATGTTTAGTACTCTAAAGGTTAATTAGGTTAGTACATACTATAATATAATGGTTAATTGGTTACAATCATAAGCATTAAGTACCCATAGCAAAAGGTAGTTGTTTGTATTCATTTACTCTATTTTGAGAAATAGAAGTTTATTTTGGTGAAAATATTTTACTATATTTATTTATGTTTCATTAACCTATACTTAGCCAATTTGTAGGATGTTTTACAATTCATGAATGCATATATATTTTCAGCACTATATGAAGTTTACGACTCCCAGGTTGATGATTTAATGAAGCCCTCTCTTGAGTGACAAACTACTTAGTCTAGGGATCTTCAAGTCCACTAAGCCGTGTGCACAATTATTAGCACAAGTTAATTAGGCATTAGAGGAAGCTATATAGAGAAGAGAAGGGAATGGTAGTTCATTTTTATCCAAGTAGAGTGTATATGAAGAAAGTGTGAAAATGGGTAAACCCTTAGTGTGCCTTTGCATATTGTGAAATATTATTTACGAGTATTGAAGAGTATTGAGTTTACTATGGTTTTCCTTGCTTGAGGGAATGGTTAGAGACCTAAGAAGCTTGATGATTCTATTTATGGTAGGGTGGAGAGAAAATTTCTCACTTTGGCATGATTTACATTTTGAACACTTGCAATGATAAAGTTTGGAGACAAGGACTCCCTGAAGATTCTTGTTGTGTAAATAAAAGGTAAAGCATAAATTTTCATTTTCATTCAATATTGGAGATGTAATTGTATAGTTCAAAATTAGAACAAAAAGGAATTTTAAATATTATTATAAATAACAAGGAAAGTTTGAATATATATGTATTTTCCCTTGTATTTGAAACAAGAAAATGTAAGCAATGTTTGTCCCCAATTAAAAAATAATGGATTTAAGTCCATATGGGTTATATAAATGTGTTTGGTTAAAAGGTTAAAATGTATTGTAATTTACATCTAGTTTCTAAAATTTCCATAATACATCAAGGTAAGAGGAAACATGATCCTAACCTAATATGTTCTTTATTTATTTAAAATATATATGGGCAAAAGTGGCCAAAACCCATGCTCAAGCATTTTTATTAACTAAATAGCTTCTATCAAACAATTTTGATTAGAAAGTACTGACCTAGCAAAGTCTCTTTGGTCGAAACCAAAGACCAGCGATTTGGAGCTCAAGATGGTATATAAATCGGCCAATTTTTTTGAGTGTGCTATTTACGCTCAAATAAATTTCAATCAAAATTGTTAAATATAAAATTTTAAAAAATTTGGGCTCGACCATTTCTCTTGGAACCCAATTGTCCTCAATGTATTCGATCAAACTGTAGAAAATCTGCTATTATTCCAGGCTTCCCAATGCTCCAGGAATGTCTAAACTCTTTCAATTTCATAGTAAATTGGAGCACATGATAGTTCACTATGCTTTCATATTTTTTTCTAAACACAAAAATTGACAGGTCTATTTTATGAGTGGGACACTTTAAATGTATAAAGATTAAAATTAGATGTGTGTTTTTAGTGTTAAAAAATACACTTACAATTTTCTCAAATTCAACCAAATCAAGTGCATGCAACACATATGAATTGACGCCTAGAGTCTTTAACTTGCCTCTCAGCCCATGTCAAATCCAATGATAAGATGGATATTTGTTAGTATATTTAGCCTTGGAGTACACCATACGTTGAGAGGTTAAACCTTTTGTGGCTATGACATCTATTGAGAGATTAATTATTTTTGTGCTAATATATGAATGCTATTTTAGCAATCTTCTCACCACAAGGATTGAGGAAGCTGGGTACTTAAGGTAATAAGAATCTAGTAAACATTTCATGATGAGAATAGGTTTTGAGAAAATATAGAGATCCCTGTCTGCAAAATAAGGATTATGAAAATATACATTGAAGTTTTTAACTAACATTTCTCTTGTACAACTAGCACTCAAAAATGTATTCAATGTCTTAGATGGCAGGGTACCAAAGAAAAGTTTGGAATAATTGCATATGTGTTGGGACTTCAATTAACTATGAACTTCACAATTTTTCATATATTATGGCACTTAATGCCCTATTTTGGTCAATAATACTTTTGGCTTTACCTATTAAGTTGATATGACTCTATTTCAATATAAGATCTAAACTGACAACTTTCAAAATTTTCTATGTTTGAACCATTTGAGATTATTGTTTGTTAAAATCCTAGCTCATAACATGTGAGAATAATTAGGTTTACTAGTTCTTCATTATAGCACATTTAGATCCAATATTTATTTCATCTTTCAACAAGTATAATTTGGAGTATTTATCAAGAAAATCTCCACCATAGCAAATATATTTTTAAGTACATTTTCCAATAGAAAAATATTCTACATTTCAAAATCTAGAAAGCTCCCTAATATTTTACCTTCATGACTTGGAAGTTTTATCATTGACCAACAAGATTGTAGTCACTA
>VDFB02044050.1:38611-70007 GCA_007258455.2 Sequoia sempervirens
GTGTGAGACAACATAAGGACACACTAGATAATTAACCTTCAGCACCGAGTCCTTGATCTTATATTTAACATAAGACTTAGATAAAAAATATCCTTTAGGAGGGAGACGCCGGACTAGGGAAGGCCAAAAGTGATCTAGTGAGAAGCCCCCACACGACACTAGTGATTTATAGCCAAAGTCATGCACTACATGCATAGCACCTTTGTGAGGGAACTTTAAGCATTTATGGATTACAGAGGAAACACCATTCATAGAGGCTAGCCACAAAATTCCTAGCTTGACTCTAAATAGGTCAAACTCTAGGATCATGAAAAATGGCACATTAATAGATTTGGGACCAACTGAGACTGATAAAGAAATAGAGCCCATAAGGGAAATAGAGAGTCCATCGTGGGTATGGAGAGTGGCTTGTGACTCTTCGTATATCTCCTTGTGTAAATTTTTTATAAACATAGTTTCCTTCGTTATAACATTTACCTGAATCGTCAGATCAACTAAGGTACTAGTTATAGTGTTTCCATTAATTCAAGTAGGAATGTATAATGGGGAAGGCTCCGTGTTTAGAGGCACATCATGCCAGGTAAAAGTTATATCACGTGTTATGCTCACATTTTCAAAAGGAGGGATACACATGAATGAGACCATGTTCACATACTCAGATGGAACTAGATCAAAATATGTAGAAGATTGTGTTACTAAATTTTTAGAATGAGAGGGAAATGGATCAGTGTAAATTTGAAACTCATTGTTAGCCTTGGCCATAGGTTTATTAGAATTCTATTTCTTTCCATCATGATGGATAGTCTTGTCATTGATGTAGTGCTGGATCTTGTGACATAGGCACACATATCACTTGATGTCATGTCCATGCACTCGATGGAATTGAAAGAATTATTGCATGTCATACCATTTTGGATATGGCTCGATCAGAGGTCAGGGTTCTGGAAATGTTAGAACTTTATCTTTTAACAATTTTTTCAAAACAATAGTATAATATTTAGATATTTTTGTTAAATTCCTATTGCCCCCTAGGCCCTTTCCTTTAGACTTAGAGACCACATTTGAAATAGCTTAATTCTTGCTAGAAACAAACACTACAAACCGGGTATCGAGACAGGAGCACAAGGATGAACCCTCGAACTGTGCAACCATCTATTATTATTCATGTGTTTTAACACATAGGTGTGCAAAGGAAGGGTATTTCATCAAGGAAAACTTCTCTTTCCACTATTCTATAAGTTCTTGATGAAGACCTCTTAAACATTTGAATCTATTAAAGGATAAGATATCTAAGACAACAACGCTTGATAGCGAGTGATAAAATCAGTCACCTTTTCATGGTCCCCTTAATTGCATCAGATGAGATTCAAAAAGGTCATCTTCGATTTGATGTTAGCCTGGAACTACCTAAGGAACTAATTTACCAACTGATCAAATAGAAAGATAGAGTTATCAGGTAAGGAATAATACCACTCAAGGGCAGTGTCCTTAAGGGATCTCAAAAAGAGCTTAGCCATTAAAGCATCATGATGGAAGAAATCAGTGCACATAGCGTTAAATTTTGAAACGTGCATCTAAGGATCTCCATGACCACCATACCTTTCAAACTTTGGAATCTCCATCCCCTAAGGGATAAGAGTGTTTAAAATAGCAATGGATAGAGGGCTATTATAAAAGAAAGGTTGGAAAATAAGCTGAGAGGAAGAACTAGATAGGTTTGCTAACTAGTTTTGTATCTAACCCATATTCTAAAATAAAGCATTTAAGATAGGGTTAGAGGATGAAACATGACCAGTAGAACTTCCACCAGAACCACTAGAGCCACCAACCCTCATACTAGTAGAGGCCCCACCACCGGGAGCAACATGGGCTCCAAGATTTCCACCAAGAACATTAGGACTGACAGAGCTGAAACCTAAGGGCACCTTGTTTAATTTAACGATGGGGGTCGGTTGAAGTCTAGAGGTGGTGTTAATAGAAGGGCCAATCTCGGTCATGCATAGTAATACCCTAGGCATCAAGACTTCCAGCTGTCTCTCAATAGTCTTAGAGCCAAGGTCTTGAGTAGCGCCCAAGTTAGAATTATAGGCCGGGACATGAGTGTCCATAATGTCTGCAAGGCCTTAAAGAAATTCTAGACCTATTCGGTCCTTGTCCAACACAACTCTCAAATTTTTAACAACCTTAGCGACTTTATCCATAGTCCTTTCTTTCTCCAAATACTTCTCAAACTCCTCAAGTTTCCTATCCAAGGAAAAGAGCTGCTTTGCAAGGACCTCAAGAGCGTCATCTTCCTCCACACACAAAGAAAAAGGGGAAGTAGAAGGGGTAGGAACACATGTAGTGACTTCTCCAAAGGGAGTGGAGAAACTAGTAGGTATTCCCGAAACTACTTCCTCAAAGGTAGGATTGTTTTGACCCATAATGAACTTCTTGGAATCCATCCCTATATGTTGTAGGATTCTTCTAACCATGTGCCCATAGGTTGTAGACTAATTCATAAAGCTTATAAAGCTTCACAATGCAAAAATTTGTAACTTGCCTAAGACACAAGAGAAATAATTTTGACATGAAAAAATAAAAACAAGAATTTCATGTTGGGTTAACCAAAAATGTAGAGTAGGGAGATTCGTCACCACCAAGGCTCTAGGTCATAGGAGATCCTTAAGGAATAAATTTCCCTAAACTACCTCAAGTTGACTAATGAATTAATAAAGGAAAGACAAGTTGAAAAGGAAGGGAAAAAAGACCTTGTTTCCCTTCTGCTAATGACAAGTGTTTTTGAAAACTAACTGAGTAGACTGTAAGGGTATTGGATTGTGAACTAGACAACTCTTTATCAGAGGAGGATAGCGTGGGAATTGAACTTCAACATGATACACTAGAGTCTCAAGGATGCATTGGCATCTTGTACGGATAGAGGGTTGGATGACAGTAAAAAACACTCAAGGTCTACTTACAACTTAGATATTGGAGTTTTACAATTTAATAGTTCAATAGGAAAATGTAGAAGTAATAAGTACAAAAAGAAGAATACTTATAAAGCTATTCTAATGATGAAACGACGAAGAAGGAGAAAGAGAAAACTCACACACGTCAAGTTCTCTAGCTAGCTTCTAGTGGATGAACCTGCACCTACAAACAGAAACAAAAAAAGTTTTGGGATGTGTTTTGAGGTCTGTCTTAGTCGCACCCTTGTTTTGGTGTTCCCACCTCCATGGATAGCTAGATATGCAATGATATAGAGAAAAAGCGATAAAGGGGAGAATTGAAATGATACAATAAATTAGAGAGCAATGACAACCTGAATGCTACTCTACAATATGATAGATGCAAGTAAATGAAAAGAAACAATGTTACCTTCCCTACTATAAGAACTCAAGGTTGATAGAGGAAGGGAGAGAATGACACCAACATGCCAAGGAGGTAGAATTTCATAAACCTGCAATGACAATGGTGTTGAAGCAAGAAGATGCTATAGAGACCAAGTAGAAAGTTGGTAACAACAAGATAGAGAAATGTAGAAGCAAGAATGATCAAGAAGTGAGAGAGATTGAGCTTGAGAATGAGAAAAATGAATAGAGGGTGTAAGAGAGTGAAAGAATGAGTTTACAATGGATAAAATGGAGACAAAGAGTCATTTTTCATCGGTCAATCTTCTTATAATCTGTTCGATTATTCTCTCGAGGGGGCATATCATATTCTTCATCATCCTTACTAGGATATCTCTGGGGAATGCATCAGTTGATCAATTTTTCTTTGAAACAATGCACCAAGCTGCATTGTCTCAAAGAGGGGCAAAATGTAGACACACAAAAATTTCCTCTAATAATGTTAAATTTTTTATCAAAATGTAGATCCATTATTATTATCAATATCCATTTTATATTCATCTCATATTTATATTTCATGCATAACCATTTTATAAATATTAATCCATCTCATTAAATCATTTATACATCCATAATCATTAAAATATTATTTATTCGTAATCATTCATTCATATCCATAAACTCCATCAAATCCATTTTCATAATATATGATCATTAAAATATTAATGCATTTACATATTTCATAAAAATCCATTTGCATATTCATAAATCAATTCATATATTTATCCGCTTTCTTTATTTACCATTTTGCATATTTATCCCACATTTTCCCTAATATTGGATCCACCCCTAAGGAGATCTATTTAAACCCCACCCTTTCTCATTTCTCGATCATGTACAACATTCACGATCTTTGCATTTTCACTATCCTTACATTTTCTCTTAGCGTTCTTGGCACTCTTTTGATATCATTTTAGCATTTTAGCTCATAAGATAGTTGCATATTAACATTTTAGTTTATCATGTTTTCTTTTGTTATTCCATATCATTTTCATTCAATCTCTTAAATCTCCGTTCACCATAGCCTCTTGTGCACAGTGCTCTGAGAGAAAATTTATTCAATAACACAAGATCTTGGATGATAGGAGGGCAATGGAGACAAAAAATCCATTTGCATGCATGTGTAGGTAGGTGAAAATACTCCATTGTTTGATGTTGGAACAAATCTGAATCTTCAAATTCGATTTCCCCATCAACATTTGGGTATTGACTGTGGACCTTTCCCTAGTTTATCTATTGTTTCATTTTTCACTTGATAGAAGTTTTGATGTCTTGAGTTAATTTGTTGCAGGTTTGTTTTGCATGTTTAACATTTTGTTTGCATGAAATATTTAATGGTCTTTGACAAGGCTTACATTCATCTAATTCCACCTTGCCTCAATAACAAATTTTTAATGATGGTTAATATCTATTCAAAGGTTCCCTTAAACATTATGATATATCTTAGTGGAAGTAAAATTATATATAAATCAAACATATATATATATATATATATATATATAAAATTATAATTATAATTTTAATTATAATTCTATATAAATTTTGACAAATTATCCAAAATCTCTCCTTTCATCCTGACATAATCTTCTTAAAATTTTGATTGTATTTTACTTCAAGCAAAATATCTTAAATATAGTGTTACCACCATCAACTTAAGTCCCTGGTATTTGAATAAACAAACTTTGGGTAATAACATATATTATTTTGATTTTGCACAAATATTTTATTTGCTTTCACATAACCTCACCATGATCAAGTCCACTGAATCAAGCTTGCTGGAGTAGAGATAAACAACAAAATTGTTTGAAATATTTTCTTTATTATTTAGTTTAGATTTAAGTTTTTTAATTTACATTTAAGTTTTAAATTAAGTTTAGATTTAGATTTTAGATTTTAAAGTTACTAATTTAATTTAGATTTAATTCAGTTTAGATTCTAATTTAGATTTTAAATTTAAGTTTCTTTTAATATAGATTTGATTTTTAATTTAGTTTAGTTTTTAATTTTTAATTTAGATTAGTTTTTGATTTTTTAGATTAGTGTAAAAGTTTCTAATTTAGATTTTTACTTCTAGATTAAAGTTTCTAATTTAGATTAGATTAAAATATATATTTTTAGATTAAAATTTTCTAGATTAGATTAAAAGTTTGGCTTTTTCTAATTTAAGTTTAGTTTCTACTGTTTTAATGTAGTTTAGATTTTTAAATTGACAATTTAATTAGATTTTTAGTTGTTAATTTAGGTTAGATTTTAAGATTCCTAATTTATTAGTTTTTAAAGTTTCTAATCTAGTTTAGTTTAGATTTAGAAGTTTCTTAATTTAGTTTTAATTTAAGTTTCTTAGTCTATTTTTTACTTTAGATAAAAATTGGGATTTTAGATTTTTTTAAAGTTTGATTTAATTTTTTTTTAGATTAATTGGACTTTAGAGTAAATGTTAATTTTTCTTTTAGTTTAGTTTCTTTCTAATTTCGATGCCAATTCAGTTAAGTTGGTTTCCTTTACAGATTTGCATGACAGAGAGGTGAAAATAAAAACCATAAACAAATGTTTGTCGAAGAGTTCAATTTGAAATTACTAATGACATCTGATGCAGGACAATCGTCGAAGACTTGATTTCAAAACTGATTGTTTGTATAGCTTAGAACACATTTTGTTTGGTGCATAAAATGAACAACTGCTTGCTATGTTTGGTGCTTTTGTATGCTTCTGTTTATAATAGATTTCAATTTAATAACAAAAGTATCCTCTCCCCTTGCGCACTTGTGCAATCCTGGGTGAAAGAGAAATTGTTATTAACTCTAGAGGGCCTGCCTTGGTGGAAAAAAGTACTCACCACAAGGGAACGACCCAAGTGGTAAAGGGATAAAGCCAAGTCCTTCCAAACCACTATAAAAATTTGTGATTGCTAGGAAAGTTCACAATCAACGGGATGTGGTACATGATAGCTCTCCCCGAGTATATTTATGATACGTAAACCCTTGTTCTAAGGGCTAAGAGACCTCTCGAGGGAGTTTAGTTGATCATAGTACCCCTTAAACTAGAAGCCCTTACTAAACACCTCTTGTTTGTAGAAGCCTAACCATTCGACTGTTGCTTGGTATAGTGTTGGGTATAGTATCATGCCTGAAGATACTCACTATTGACTCCCTTGAGTAGAGATAGCAAATTTTAGGAAGTGACTACCCGAGAATTTGAAGTTGGTGCACCTATAGAAGTGAGTGTCGTGGAGAGGAGCCTATGCCACCAAAATTCTAAGCTATCCACTCTCGAGAAGGAAAAGTATTATGCACTGATTTGGGGTATTTTAGTGAGCTATACCAAGTATACACACCTTTCCAACTAGGTTGTGCTTGTCTTTCTTTGTAGAACATCAGTGAACAACCACTTTTTCTTCCAAGTGCTTTGTGTGTGTGTATTTAAAATAAATCTACAAAAAACATAACACTTAGTAATTTGCAATATCTCAACCTTGCAAACCCCAAAAGGAAAAACAATAAAAAAATCCAAAATGAACACATCACTTAAATATCTTGGGGCCATCATCCTTCAGTTCTAATTTTTCAATCCTTGCATTCCACCTAGTCCTTTCATATCCTCCACCCTTTCATATCCATTATCAGTCAAACAAACCTTTAGATTGCACTTAGGTTTCTCTCCCTAGGTCTTGAAATCAAACCATTGACTATCTATCACCTGCATCACTTGAGGTTCATCATCCTTAAGTTAGGGAAACATACCATTATCCTTGAGTAGGAAAATCCTTTTGGAGTTCATCATCTCCTACATACCCTCTCTTAATCATTTTTCCTTGTAAGCCTTATATAATAACCAACTTTAGACCTAGAGTTTCCTTTGAGCCCTTGCATTCTTAGCTTGTCATATCATACCATACAATTTTCATACCTCATCTTAGAATCATATCCTTTTCATTGCATCCTAGTCTTAGGTCTCATACATTGTACAATCCTAGATTGAAGATTAAAACAATCACATATGACCCCTAGAACAAGAGAAAAAATGTTTCAAGGGAACCCTTGGGGAAGAGACTTTGATGGGGAAGACCACATTAGTATTGCAACTAGTGAAACAAATGAAATTGATGACAAAGAAATAACCCAATCCAATATAGAAGAAGCACTTAAGGATCATAGATTCACTAAACTGCTTACAGAGGTAGTCAAACTTAACCCACAACAATACTTCAAAGCCCTTGCTAATGAAGGAATCAAAATGCCTCCCGATTTTGACCTCACTACTCACGATGAATGATCAACCCAATTCTAGTGAATCTAAACATCCCAAAACAAAAAATGATGAAAGAATCAAGGATCACAAACCCTTTTATCTACAACCTGGTTATAAGAGATTTTCAAAGACATCAAAACCAACACCTACAAACAATCCTATTTTGGATGAACTTAGAAATCTAAGACAAGAATTGGATACTCTCAAGATTAGTAAAATATAATCTCACAAGTTCTCCATTGAAGATATATGTCCTTATCCTTTTGATCTGAGCATACCAATGCCACCTTTTCCTAGTCATCTGGGACATACCTAAACTAGATAAATATAAGGGAAAAGGAGACCCTAAAGACCACTTAAGGGAATTTTGTGCTACTACCATGGAATTTGCAGTTGATGAAATGTACCTTATGAGATTATTCCCTCGTAGTCTAGGAGGAGAAGCTATGGAATGGTTTTCACGATTACCCCCGACCATCAAATCTTTTCAAGAACTAGTTGATAAATTTGTATCCAATTATAATTTCAACTATGACCTTAAAGTGACTATGACAAATATTTTAACATCAAACAAAAGCAAGGAGAATATTTTGTGTCATTTTTACAAAGATGGAGACATTTAACAAAACGATTACCTTATACCATTCTAGAAAAAGAATTGGTTGACCTCTTTTAACAAAATTTGAACAAGGAAATTGGAAGGGAACTTTGCCTCAAATGCTTGAATTCCTTTGATGAAGCCATAGAAATGGGATTTCGAATTGAACAAACTCTCATCAATGATGGAACTATAAAACTTAATAATGAAAAAGATCAAAAATCAAATTCAAACAAGAAGACACCTTTTTGGGTTAAGCACAAGAATGTAGTCAATGACAAAGTTGTTGATGCTAAGACAACTAAAACATAATCACCTATCTACAACCTTAAAGGTCCATCTTTAGATAAAGGAAAAGAAAAATAAAAATGTTTCCTTAAACAAAATTTTACACCATTGGGACAATCGCTTGAATTTGCATTAAAAGAACTTCTTGAAAACAATATTATAATGCTTCTTGAAATGAAGGAATATAATCCATAAGTAAAACCCCCAGGGTGGAATGAGGATCACTTTTGTGACTATCATAGACACAAAGGAAATAAGACTAATAGTTGTAATAAACATTGACGTCTAAGACAAGACCTTATTGATGACGGTAAGATAATAGTTGACAGACAAGCTCCTTCTAGTAACTTTGATTGCGATATGTTTAAAAACCCTTTCCCTAAGCATGACAAGGATAAAGGAAAGGCCCTTGAACCTAGTGGTGTAAACTATACTATTGTTAAGTATGATTATACCATAAATAACATCAATGAGGCTGATAATCATGTAAGCACTTTCATTATAAAAGGAAAAGAATCTGATTGCAATGTCACTACTTGTAGAGGTACACTTACCCTTAGAGGTCCTAATTTGAAATCCGCTATGTACTAGCTTCACAATATAACCTCATAGAGAATTTTGGAAAAAAACTCACAAAAATTTCTATACTTGAGCTGCTACGCCTATCTCTTGAGCATAAAGCTATCTTAGATAAAGTTCTTGCTACTGCTACAATGTCTATAAACCTACATGTAGATCAATTCCAAGCTATGGTGGGACACATAACCTCTCCTCATACTCTCACTTTTACTAAAAAATTATGATGCATCCCTTCGACAACCGCATAACACAACTTTACACATTGACGTCCTTGTCCATAATGTCAAGATCAAGCGAGTTCTAATAGATAGAGGAGCAGGTCTTAATATTTGTACTCAAGAATTGATCACAAAATTAGGGTTCTCTAAAAATATAGTTGATCCAAGGAAAAATATTACCATAAAGGGATATGATGAAGAGGAATGCTCATCTAAAGGATCAGTCACTCTACCAATCAAATTTGGCCCTGTGGTAAAGGATGTGGTTTTCCAAGTCCTTGATCTCCCTCTGACCTATAATATCCTTCTTGGAAGAACTTGGATTCATGTAATGCAAGTTGTACCTTCTACATACCATTAGTATATTATATTCCCACACAATGGTGTTGAAATCACAATAAAAGGAGATCCAGACCCTTTCATGTATTGCCATAATCTAAGCCCTAAAACTGAAATCACAATCCCTAGCAATAGTGAATCACCTCCTTCTCAAGCATATGTTGATCTTGAATCCTTAAAATAATCCACTTCATTTACCGCATTATCAAACCCTAAGGTCAAAATAGATGATATGGGATTTGGAGAATACCGTATGGATAATTTACCGGCAAAAGAAAATGCTAATATCATCAAGAAGGGCTAGACTTCCAATAATCATGTCATGAATGCTGTAGAAGGAACACAAAAAGATGACCGTACTTGGAATGAAAACTTTTGTGATCTTGATAATACACATGCCTTTTCCATACCTACTTCCATTCAATATTTTCATGTCTATAATAATCCCATGTTTGATCATGATATCTATGATAATCCTCTTTTTGATCATGACCTTACTAAAGATATCCAAGACTATCCTTCTCCATCTTCTGAACCATCATCCTTCCATCCCACCTGCCCTGGGCTAGGATATGAATATCCTATTGTTGCCTCTACTAAGCCATCTTTCCAAGTTGTTAAGGATGTGCAAGCCTCCTCTGATGTTAACAATATTGAAAAGGATAGTCCCAAGGAATCTGTTGATGGCATCGCCACTCCCATTCATCCACTAAACATTCTTGTCACTTCGCCTATTTCATCCACCTCACCCATCTCACCCACATCCATCCACTTCATAGACATGGATCAACAAGTTGCACCCAAGGAAAATAAAAAAGGATGTAATTCAAGACTCAAAGGAAAAAGTGCCTTTTTCAAATGGAGATCCAGAATCAAAAGAAAGCATGAAAAGAAAGAAAGATCAAGAAAAGTCCCTTAACCAAAATATAAAAAGCTATTGGACAAATAAAAAAAAGAAGAAGATCAAGACAAGTTCCTTAGCCAAAATAAAAATCTATTGGACAAATCAAAAATAAAATTCAAAAGTGAAAGCAAGCAAAAGTCAATCTCCAAGTATGCCTCTCCATCAAAAATCATTGGGGGCATCTATCAAGGAAAAAAGTCAAGAAAAGAGCTTGTCAATCCAAGGTGTCCATCCACATTACTCTCATTAATACCATATATTCCATTCCACCCCTCCATGTTCACATATATGTCATATCACACCATTGGTGATGTCTTTCAATGTACCTTTGATGACAACCCCTTCACATACTATAACTCATTGATCACCCAAGCTCCTTTTCATCTAAAGCCTGATGGCCCACGTAGTGTGCACATTAGGGATCCTACCATATCCTCTTTCATCCGCCACATATATCGTCCTTCATACTTGCCACTAGCACTCCTCATCCCAATCGGGTCCTTGCATCCAACACAATCATCCACACAGAATTGTGACATCGTTAACGTAGTCTATAGATCTGGCATGTATCAATTCTACATTTAGCTTAAGAGAGTATGCTCTTTTAAAGTCCTAGAAAAAATACAAAAAATGGAAAAATTTCCTAAAAAAAAACAATTAAAGAGAAATCGTTTCTTTCAATGGTGAAAACCACTTTGATGGCGCCTTGAGCAAGTACCATGGTGAAAATCAAGAACTCAATGCCATGTTTAGGGGCTTTGCTCCTCTTTCCTTTGGAGCTCTACTTGATCTTTCCATCCCATTTTCATTCATCCTCCACTTCGTAATAGTCTTTTCACACTCATCATGGCTTGTGAATTGTTCGACATTCCTCTCACTTGCTCGCTTCGCCATGCATGCTAGGTTGGTCCTATTCCTCATTGGAGCATTTCCTCAACATTAGCTGTGGGTGGGATACTGGACATCTCACGGTTAAAGAAACTACCCCCTTTTTTGTCTGCTCGCTTGCGAATCATCTCTTTCTGTTGTAAAATGTCCTGAATAAATCCATAAAAATCATAAAATGTCCTAAAAAAATCCATAAAAATCATAAAATATTCTGAAAAAATCCATAAAAATCATAAAATATACTGAAAAAATCCCTAAACATAAAAAGTGTCAAAAATCCAAAAAAAGTTAAATATTTTGAAAAACCAAAAAAATTGAATAACTTCAAAAATTCCAAAAATAATGACACTTTTAGATCGCTACACAACTTTGAACTTCAATGAAATAAAAATGCGCTGCAATTAACAATCAAACAAACATTGAAACATACATATCAACCCATCTTTCGAATCCAACCAAATGCATAAATTGTGACAAGAATCAAATTTACATTGAAGCATGATGCATGTTTGTTTTGTTGATCTTTGATTGATTTTATGATTTTTATCTTTGGTGGCATGTCTTTTAGCTTCTCCAGGATGTCTTGGAATAGAGAGGTGAGGATGGGGCATGTTCACTTGTTTGCTCTCTGTGGATTATTTCTTATTCACAAGATGACTCATCTTAAGACATGGTTATCCAAAACCATCGAGGATCTATGAGTCTACTGTGGATGAGAGCATTCCTTGTCTAATAGTGTTTTACATGTAATAAGTATTCAAGTCATCTAAGGTCCTTATACCTATATGCTTATACTTCATTGCTAAATAAAAATGCAAACAATATCCAGGTCATCTAGATGTTCATGTTATTTAGACACTTATACTAATTTGTGACATAATAAGCTCTATGATGATATAAGCACTTAAAAAGCACAAGAGTTCTCATTTCCTTGCATTCTCCCTTTCATCAATCATTTCTTGCATTGTCATTCTCTCTCATTTTCTCTTGATCATTTTGTTCATCTTCCTTGTCGCAGAGAAATCAATCAATTTCTTTGTTCAACTGATGTATGTTTCTTGAATAAAATCTCAAATCAATAGAATTTCTTCTCAAAATCTCATCACCCCCTAATCAATCAATCAATCAATCAATCAATCATTATATCAACTTGTCTTTCGCAAGCATCAATCTCAATCAGCTTAATCAACTCATCAACCCAGCTATACTAATCATTTCCATCAATTTTTTCAGTTATGCCCATCAACTGTGCATTTCCATCAAATGTACGTCTCTACTTAATCACTTGTGCAATATCAATCATCTAATAATTTTCCTGTAATCTATCGAGAGATCAATCTTCTTACAATCCGTTTGATTAATCTCTTGAGGAGGCATATCATATTTGTCATCATCCTTACTAGGATATCTCTAGGGCATGCATCGATTGATCAATTTTTTTTTTGAGACAATGCGATAGGTTGCATTGTCTCAAAGATGGGCAAAATGTAGACACATAATTTTTTTCTCTAATAATGTTAAATGTCTTATCAATATGTCAATCCATTATTAGTATCATTATCCATTTTATATTCATCTCATATTTATATTTCATGCATAACCATTTTATAAATATTAATCCATCTCATTAAATCATTTATAAATCCATAATCATTAAAATATTATTTATCCGTAATCATTCATTCATATTCATAAACTCCATCAAATCCATTTTCATAATATATGATTATTAAAATATCAATGTATATATATATTTCATAAAAATCCATTTGCATATTCATAAATCAATTCATATATTTATCCGCTTTCTTTATTTACCATTTTGCATATTTATCCCACATTTTCCCTAATATTGGATCCACCCCTAAGGAGATCTATTTAAACCCCACCCTTTCTCATTTCTCGATCATGTACAACATTCACGATCTTTGCATTTTCACTATCCTTACATTTTCTCTTAGCGTTCTTGGCACTCTTTTGATATCATTTTAGCATTTTAGCTCATAAGATAGTTGCATATTAACATTTTAGTTTATCATGTTTTCTTTTGTTATTCCATATCATTTTCATTCAATCTCTTAAATCTCCGTTCACCATAGCCTCTTGTGCACAGTGCTCTGAGAGAAAATTTATTCAATAACACAAGATCTTGGATGATAGGAGGGCAATGGAGACAAAAAATCCATTTGCATGCATGTGTAGCTAGTTAGTTTATTTTATTTGCATGTGTGTGTAGGTGGGTAGATACTCCATTGTTTGATGTTGGAAAAAATCTGAATCTTCAAATTTAGATACTCATTTCCTTCATCAACATGACCAACTAGGAAACTTAATGCTTCTATAGATTCTAGAGGTAGGAATCTGTAAGGATGGTAGTGCAACACACAAATGTTCACGCAGTGCACACACGTCCTTGACAAAAACTCCTCCACCAATGCAAAAAAGATAGGGACACATGGAAAGATTAGGAAAACAGTGGTAGGTTTATGCATCATTGTACTTTTAATTATAAAGTAAGGGTAAGTAAATGGAAAATTTTCCTAGGGTGAAAATTTACACCATTACACATACATAATCTCTTTGATGGAGATGATCCTTCTTCAATTGTTGTGAGGGAACACTCTAACCCTCTTGTTCATTCTCTACATGATCATCCTTTGTATTTTGACATGAGTGGATTCTTTTGGACAATATTTGAAGCAGGTTTCTATTTAGGGCCACACCCTTTCTATTGATTTTGCCAAAAAAAATTATGTTTAGAATTATTCCATTACAATGCATACACCCATGGCCAAAAATGGAAGCCCCCAATAAAATGGCTTCAACCTTATTTACACTAACCAGATACAATGTATACAAAGGAAATATATAAGATGGTATTTACCCTAACCATATAATAACAGTCCCCATCTGAGATGCCTTCCATGTCATGATATACAACACAGTTTCCATTGACCATCACCACTGATGTAGAGGGATTGACAAGGGTGAAAGATCGGTCCATTATCTTGTTTTCCACTTCCAAAACAAGATTATTTAAAAAATTAATACCCATTTGTGCATGGTGTCATCTATGTTTAAAATTCATGGGTGATCCCATAAAGTTGGTTTACAATTTCTAGAGATTCTGATTTTTGTTGAAATCACATATTTTTAGAAAATATAATGATTTAAGCCTTAAAAAGTTCCATTTAAAGCATTCCAATTGATGAGGGTTTGATAAAACTACCTTAGATCAAACCCCCTTGGATAGAACCCCGCTAGTTTTAAACCATACCTATAAGGGAGTCTCCTTTACACCTATCAAAATGCTGATAAAAACCACTTTTGATTTACCTTTTGGGGGATCAAATGAATTCATTTAAAATTTATTTTTTGTAAGTATGTAGTCCTTATTAAAAGCTTCCCAAAAAGTATAATTTTAAATAAATTTAATTTTATTATTATATTTATTTTTATTTCTTGTGAATGTAGGTTTTTCACTAAAAATCAAGCTTTATGTTCTTCACATGTGAAAAATAGAAGATTATAATTTTTGAAAAATATGAGTGCACCAAATATTGAAGTCCTTGATCAACAAAAAAAATAAATTCAATTTCATATATACAAAAAGTTATGCGCTATACGGTTGCACTATGTTTGAATTGTAATTGGTTTGACTTCGAAACTTGATTAAAGAAAAAATATTCAATAAAACTTATCTAACCAAAGTGGAAGCACTAGATATAAGAGTTACAAATCTAAATTGAAAAGAATTAGAATTTTATCCTTTATGGAAAAAGTTATGCTATACGTGAGCGTCACTTTTTAAAAATGTTGTTTTCTGAAGTAAACTAGGTTTTGAGGGAGATGGAAAAAAGTGCAATTTGATTCCAAAAATTGAAAAAAATATATTTAGAATCTATAGACAAAATTTCACGAAACTATAGTTTGCATCATCTTCAAATTCCTCATGGTTTAGTTGCTATAGGTGCCGAAAGTGAAGATTTAGTTAAAAATTTATTTCAATGTCTAGTTTGGCCAAAAATTGTAAACCACTATTGTGGGATCACCACGCCATGATCCCACATCACAAAAAGCACCTAGGCAAGGTGCCAGTGGTCAGATACTCACAACCTTTCTCTCCTTTCCGGGGCCATACCCATGTTGGGCGATGCATTTCACAGTATCTCCATCAACCCCCCACGTCACCATGGCCACACCAAGTCCTCCATTATATTCTCCATGATCCTTGGCTCTTCTCCCGCATCTAGAAGTATCACAAGAAACAATAAAGTGATATCTGTGTTAACATGGTATCGATAGGCATTGTTCCAATACTATTCGCCAAACACCAACCTTATAGCATGCATGATAATGTCATAATTGGATTTGAATATTTTCCTCATTTGTTGCTCTGCAAACTCGCCTAAGAAATCCATCTATTGTCTCCTAGATTTTAGGCAAATGGGTGTGTCCATCGCATACATATTTGAGCGCCCCAATGTATTTGGAAATGAAATCCAACATTTTTCCTTATAAACTTAACTTCAATCATTTTGAGGAATGCTCTATCCTTTGCACACCTCTCCGTACACAGAAATAATGTAGCCAGTAGGTATCATACATGATCTACATGAGTTGATTATCACCCATATATATCCCTTCACAATACATGTCAAGCTTCCACTGAATCCAATTATACCATCTTCCTTTCCATGTCGATGGCCATGTTGGCAGCTTCATCGACCATTTTGTTGCCTTCATGATATACATGAGAGAATTTGAAATTTTTGAATTGGCCTATTTGGATTATTATTGCCTTGAGCCATATGCGAAGAGCCCAATTTGGGGAATATTTATTTCGTATTGCTTAACAATATTAAGGGAGTTCCCTTGTAGGTGGATATTTTCACACTATAACTTTTGGCCCATATCTAGGCCAAGCAGGACCTCTTGGTTTTCAGCCTCGTTATTGGTTGCTTTGCCAAGATTCCCTGTTGCTATCACACAAACCTTCCCATTGCTATCTCAAATTATGCACCCTGCCCCAACGTTTCTTGGGTTACCTCATGATGCATTATCAAAATTTATTTTCACCCATCCTTCTTTTGGTGGGTTCCAGGTGCACACCCTGAACACTTTTAACTGGAGCTATGAACTAGGGAGGCCACGCCATTCCAAACCCCCACCAACATATCCACCACTTCCACTAGCACTACTTCCTTTGTTGACCCCGCTGTTGCTATCTCCCTATGACATTCCCACTCTCCACCATGGGATTCGAACCTTAGACAACCTAATTGCTGCCCTTGCAACTTAACCGTTGCATTGTGGGGTCAACCCCAAATTTATATTCATATCTTGCGTCGTTATGAGCTAACATATTGACTGTTTATGTTTAATTTTTTTACAATCAATCAATCAAATTACAAAGGTTTTAAAAAAATTTATTTACTTATCAATATTTTACAATATTTATTTTGATAAACAAACTCAACTTCAACTATGTCAGCCATAGTTGCATTTAGTATGAATCAAGTTTGGGGTCAACTTCAACCCTAACAACTATAATTTATTCTTAAACTTAATAAAATCATGGTACATTCAACTTGCAATAATTTTTTGATCTTGAACTATTATGTAGCCTGCCTTTAAATTATTGTCATGACTCATCCATCATCGACACAACAAATACTTGCCACTATAATACATATGAATTGTAAGAATCTATTATTTCAAACTACTATCTTTCCTCTAAATTGATATTCTACAAATAATTTACCACTATCCGACAAATACAATTAATGTAATACTAAATAGATAAGTACTAGCCACTATGCGACACTTGTTAAAATACAGATTTAAGAGTAATTATATTTTCAATTTAATAGTAATACAATACTAAAGAAATTGAATGCATAATAGAAATAAAATAAACATATGTATATGTAATTAGAATTACAAGTGGTCTAGAGGCTTGGGCTTGAATCCCAACATCCACATTACTAATAATATTTCTTTTCACCCTACATTTATATTTTATATTTTTCTTTTTTAATTGTTTCTTTTATTTTTTAAACAATAGTTTCTTATATTATTTTTAATAATTTTTTATTTAATTTTTATAACAAATGACAATTTTTAGTGATGAATTATACTTATTTTATCTTAAAAATAAAAATAAAAATAAAAATAAAAATAAAAATTGCATATATGATTGTTTAATTTTTAATTATATATATATATTAAATGTTTTTGTTATATTTTACATACATTTTAATTCTTTGTATATATTGTCTTTATTTTATTTTGATATTTTTTTGAATAATAGTTTCTTATGATTTCATTTATTTTTTTGAAGATATATTTTTCTTCTATTTTTTCACTATTTCAATCATCTTTTACATTTATGTGTGTGGAGTTGGTATAAATTTTTCTTAAATAAGAGAGATTATTTATTGTATATATTTTTGATAATAATAATAATAATATACATAAAAAAATCTAAATAATTTTTTCTAGTAAAGAATAGTTATGGATTTTATGCTAATAACTAAATCTATATTATCTATATTTTTTCACTTTCATCATTAATATGTGTAAATACAATAATTAAAATGATGGGAAGAACATATAATTCTAATAAAAAAAATATACATTCATATCTATAAAATCTATTAATAAAAATGATTTTTAAGCATTGTGCATATATATAATATATAATTTAACTTCCTTTTAGTGTTTCATTTTTTCAAAATATTCTTTTATATTAAGTTTTACTAATTTTTAATTTAATTTTGTTGTTTCATTTAATTTTTATTATAAAATAGTAATTTCTTAATGATGAATAATATTATATTTCATATTAAAAATTAAAATACAAAATAGAATTATATATGCGATTGTTTCATTCATTTTTAATTATATATTCATATTATTTTCTTTCATTTTTACCTGTATATATTTATGTATGCATGCATACATACATTTATATATTTATTTTATTTTAATTGAAATAAAATAATACATATTTTTTAATAATTAAATGTGAGCCATACTTTAAATAAGGAAATTAAAACATAATTAAAAATATAAAATTATATATATCCTATTTATGTGAAGGCTGGGATTCATCCTATTCATAATCTAAGAGAAAATGAAAGATAGGTTCTATCATAGATTAACATAAATTAAACTTTGACCCCTTGCTAAAAGATTTAAAATATCCTAGTGAAATATTTAATATTCCAAGGTTTGTCATGTCTTACTAGAGGCAAACATTAAAGCTAAAAGATGCACAAATGTGTAAATAAATAAATCATGTGAGCACTTCATTGCTATCTCAATAGACGTGTGAGATTCATTAGAATTGAAAGACGTGTTTATTTCACATTCTCTAACCTAAATATTGTATTTATAAGCCTTTGGAGTTGGATCATTTCGATGTTCTACATTTATTAATACTAGCAATTATACTAGAGGAGGAGCAATGGTTACACCGATTATATTTTGTATAGTTTATGTTTAAGATGAAGTCTATAATTTTTAAGTATATTAGATGTTACAATTAGGGTGTAAGATAGATTTGTGTTTCAAATTACCATTCAAATTATTTTATGGTAGATGTTGTTTATTATCCTTTGTGGAATACATTTGGTTTCCTATCTATTATGATATGAATTGGTGAATCATGATAATAATTAATATGAAAATTCATTTTAGAGAAATTTGTCTATTTTATCTCCACACATGTCTTACAAACTATCTTACATATGACATTTGTGCATCCTTAGCACATTAAATTCAAAACCCAAAGGAGATAAATTTAATAATCTTTTTAATTTAATACGAAATAAATTAGAATTCATTTGTTCCATGTGCATGTGACTTGAGGCAAGTAAATTAAAATATACATTGGATTTTCATGGAGGCATTAAATAATTATACTTATTTTCCATCCTCTCTCATGCTAGATCATTGCAATCATAACAATATTCATGAAGCATTTATCAAAAGTAGACTTTGATTGACGCACATAAAATAACATTTACTTCTTCATCATCATCTAGACCATCTACATGGTTGCTTGTAGTGTAATAATATTTTGGATGATTATAAATTCAATCTTTTCTAGGTGTTGACCTAAGAAGAATCTAAAGAACAAAATCACATGTTATATAATCAAATTCACAACTCATAGCTAGCAAGGTAAACCTTATTACTTTATGAACAATTATTTAAGCTACAATGCTCTCCATTTCATTCCATTTTTTAACATGGATTGTGCACAACACCATCGCAGAGTCCTGGTTTGTCTTTAAAAATATAGCCCATAATATAACATGCAACAAAAAATACCCAAATCCAAGTTATGTGGATACCAATGGATAGGTATTTTCATACTTTATGAGAAGTAACAAAATGAAAAAAAAATAAAAAAATACCTATCATATTTGAATCTTGAGAATGATCCTCTTGTTGGAATAGGGCCATTGAGGTGGTTGTTAAAATATATTTGAAAATTTGAAGCTATGAAAAAAAGAAACATAATAGTAAGCTACAAAAAGAGCATAATATATATCATATATCTACAAAAACTGAAGCACCAAAATACCTTAAATCATGTACCAATGGAAGAAAAATATGAAGACTTTGAAGACTCCTCTGGGAGTGGAGGAAAAAGTCCTATAAGAAAAGAGAATTTTGAAGCATTCAAGAAGTGTTGATGCTTTGCTACTATGTAATCCTTGTTCTTATAAAGGAATTGAACTGCCTAATATGTAACTTGTTCCAACATTAAAAGTAGATACTTTAATAACTAGAAATTATAGAAAGCACAAAACTATTTAATCAAATGGTAAGGGTTGAAGGCAACATTAAACTTACATCAACAACATAATGAGCAATAGTGAAGCCAGTTCGAGAATTTCTTGGCTTGCTAGAATGCTTGTTTTTCACAAATGTTGAGTAAAGCTTTTGTGGAAAATTTTTGTGTGTTACTTTTGGAAATATACAACAAAAAAAGAAAACATTTTGTAGGCAACATCCCATAAAAATGCTTGCAAGGTTAATAATTTCAAAAGGAACATCAAAAAGTCACATACTGTCACCTCTACAACCAATTCAAATTAGTGTTTTCGAAAAGATACTTATTCTTGAAGCAAAGCCTGAACCTATTCAACAAACAAATCCAACATCAGCAGAGGTCTAGTTGATTGATTGATTCATCATTTTTATGAAGATATTCTATAAACAAAGTAATTAAATTTACAATTGATGTTGTGTTTTTTATTGTGGCTCAAATATAATTGATTGTGAAATAATTGTTGGTGTGAATAAGTCTTGTACCTAGTTTATTCCTTTACTAGGGACTTAATTCACATGTTAAGTTTACTTAGGATATTAGTTGTCTTATCTAGATAAGTATTAGTTGTCTTATCTAGAATTTACACTTTTCTAGGTAGTTATAGTTAGTTGTCTCATGTGATAGGATTAAAACACTTGTCATGATCTTGTCTTATCCTATCTCTCATCCTTGCCTTTATAAGCAAGGCATCTCTAGCATATTTGGCATTGTAGCAATAACACAACATTGTATTCTAGTGCATAGCATATTGATTATTGTATATTGCAATCCTTGTTTGGTGAAATAGCATCTTCCATTTTTGCTTCTCTCTATCTCTTCCACAGGTTATTTGGTGTTGCAAATTGAAGATCTTGGGTTGATCACTTCAACATGGTATCAAAGCTTTGAATCTAGCAAGTCCCTTCCTTTTTCATTATAGTGTTTCTACCATCAAGTTTTATTGTGATTTGAGTTTGAAGCTTAGATCCAAGAGTTAGCCTATATTTCAAAGTAGTTTTGGTCAAAATAGACCTCACCATCATGTTCAGGAGGCTAAGCAGACTAATTTTGACTACCAATTCATCTATTTTTAGTAAAGTTGGTTTTTGAGGAAATTTTTTTGTTCGAGCAATCATCATTATTTTATTTTCGAAAAAATATTTGTTAAAAACATTTCTACAATTTGATGCAAATATTTTGGGGAAAATTTTTATTTATTATCAAGTAAATTTTTTAATAACCCTTTTGGGCATTTAAAAATTGGTGATCGGGTAAGTCACAGAGAACATTCGGGAATATTCCTGTCTTCTTTCCTTTTTTGGCATCCATGTACTAGATTGGTTAGTAGCCTACACTCTTCATTTGTCACTGTCAGAGGTATGATTCGGCCATCAAATCAGGGTTCTATCATACGTTGTGGGTTTCAATCATTGTCGGCCACTTGCAATTTCTCCAGGTAGTGTTTACCTGCCGAAATTGTATTACTCCTCTTGCCGGCCTTTCCTGACCTCTACAAATTTTCTTGGTGCCTATTTCTTTTTCATTGCTGACTATTGACATTCTTTACAAAGTTTCCAACCTCTGCAGATAAGATTGTCTCTTCGGCATATTCGACATTTTTCATTAGCCATTAACTTGTATTGGTCAACCTTTGTACTCTCGATTGGATCTTGCCCATTGGTTTTTTGAAGCACCTATGCTAGTCATGTCCCATCAATTACCCAATCATTATTTACCACTTCCGAGTCCTTGAATTGCACGTTGTCATCTTTTATTTTTTACCAATGTGTGCAGATCGGTCAAGGTTTCCTATGTTGGTTTCTTATACCGTCGTTTGCACTTCTTTTCACTGACCCCATCTGTATTGTAGATCTTGTTCAGCTCCCTCCTACTAGCCTTGTTTGATGGATGGTCGGCCGAAGATTTGAACTGAACCCAATGGATATTCACAACATATTCGGTGTGATTCCCTTGTGTCATACATTCCTATCTGCATTGGTGGTCAATCCTTTATTGTCCTTGATAGTCATTGGTAGGGGTACGAGAGGCATTTTGTTGTCGGTAAAGCTTTATCAATAGTCATTTAGCCTAAGGCATGGTAGTCATATTAATCCCTCATCAGATCTCCATGGATGACTCCTAGGAATAGGCATTTATTTGCTTGTTGGTTTGCATATTTCAATCACATTACTTGCCTGCCAGATCTATAATTTTTTGATGGCCTTTATAGAAGAATCTTTATTGCTAGCCATAGTTCCTTCTTTGGCTTCCTTATTTTGCTAACCCCGTCTATAGACTTCATTGCATGATCTGCCTCTCTGTTTGGCTCTTTGGATCCTCCCGTTGAAATCCTCATTGTGCAATCTTCATTGACTCTCAACATATAAATCGACTGATGCCATTCCTATCCTCATCCAATGTCCAATCCATCCTTTCTGGGTACATCAGTCGACATCCATACTTCTCGGCAGTATGATAGGATTTATTTGCAATTTATAAACCGTGGGGTGCCTGCGGGTGGCGCAAACACCGGGGCACCACCCCCACTCTGCTCGCTCGCCGCCAATGGTGGTGGCGGCAATAAACTTTTTTAAAATCTTTTTTTTTTTCTGACAAGGTCATATGGCATGACTGGGAGCTGCATTTTTGTTCCTAGTTAGCATTTATTTTTTACCTTTTTTAGTGTTGAAAGTTCCACTTTTAGGGGTTTTTTTCATTTTTGCATAAATTTCACCCCAGGTGGCAAAATTTTTGAAACAAAATATTGCCAAAAAGTTGGTGAGTTTCAGTGGTCCAGGTGATTTTTAGAAATTTTATTGTTTGGTTGCATTTATAGCCTGTTGAAGCTAGATGTTTAGTTTTCACTCTTGACCTCACAAATTTTGCTCTGTTCCTCCGTTTTTCATGATTCTTGTAGCATTGGAAAGGTCTCTCCAAGCTCTTCAGAGTTACTCATGCACTTTTGATAGATTTGGCTGCAAGTATAATTAATTCAAATTATTGTGTTTTAACACTTTGGTTAATTACTTGGATATTTTGGCACTTGGAGATTTTTTGTTCTCATGGAATGGCTTCATCTAGGCTGCTTTATAGGTATTTCCTACATTTTGTCTTTTGTGGCAATTTTTAGCATCATTTCTAAGCAATTTCTTATATGTAAACACATTGAGATAAAGTGCCACACTATTGTACGTGTATTTTGGGGATTTTGCACATAAGATTGTGCTATATTTTGTACTCGCACTGTATTATAAAGTGCCATGGGGGGGTTGTGTAGTGCCTTTGTTATTTTCCATCACACCTTTTTCTAGTGAGTGTCCCTCCAAGACAACATACAATTCAGGTGATTCTTGCCTTATGCATGTGTGCTTTGTTTTTGCACACCTTTTTTAGTTGGAGGTACATTCTTGTGCCCATTCAAATTTTGTTTCTTCTCCTTCATGCACTACATGGTGATACAAAGAGTTTCAACACGGATTTGTCATGCCTCTCCCAAGTCAACATTATGGGGGGTATCATACTGTTCATGCTAATGCTTCCTTGGTTTCGCTTTGGAGTGAACTATGTATCCAATATTTGTTCCTATGTACTAAGTAGATGAAACGACTGGTTACCCATGCATTTTAGTGAGATGTAGCATTTACCATATAGAAAATCTTGCATTCTTATTTTGTGGAGGCAACCTTTCATCCTCAATTGATTAGTGTTCTTTAGACTATTGGAACCTATATTTTTAACTTGCATTGGTTGAGTAGTGTTATTGGGGTCACTCATATAGATTCACGTGCCATCTGTATTTTTGATTGACAGATGCTTTTACTTTGTTTTCCATCTGATAATTGTTTGAGTAATGTTGTTGGGGTCACTCATGTAGATTGTTGTCTTCTTGATCTTGATCATCCTATCTTTAGAGAAGGTTTTTTAGTTACAACACTATAGTAGTAATCTTTCGACAGTTGTTTGCAGCTTCTTCCTGCTTCAGTGATGTTCTTCATGTTCCTATTCTTTTCTCTCTTTTAGAGAGGATTTTTCTCGCATAGATTTTTCTCCTTTTCTCTGCTTCTAAGAGATTTTTTTTTGTACATGGGTACCTAATCAAGCCTTGTTGTCGGGACTCATCTTTTGCATTTTTACATTGGTTTGTTCCTCCCTAAGTTGCACTTAAGGGGGGTGTTGATGTGAATAAGTCTTGTGTACTTAGTTTATTCCTTTACTAGGGACTTAGGAGACTTACTTCAGATGTTAAGTTTACTTAGGATATTAGTTATCTTATCTAGATAAGTACTTTTTGTCTTATCTAGAATTTACACTTTCCTAGGTAGTTATGAGTTAGTTGTCTCATGTGATAGGATTAAGACACTTGTCATCATCTTGTCTTATCCTATCTCTCATCCTTGCCTTTATAAGCAAGGAATCTCTAGCATATTTAGAATTGCAAAAATATCACAACATTGTATTCTATTGCATATCATATTGATCATTGTATATTGCATTCCTTGTTTGGTGGAATAACATCTTCCATTGTTGCTACTCTCTATTTTTTGTGGAGGTTATTTGGTGTTACAGATTGAAGATCTTGGGTTGATCACTTCAACAATAATAAGTAATATAGAGTTTGAGTAGAGAAGGAAGTGTTATACATACATGTAGTTGATGTTTATGAGGAACCAATCTTGCACCTTCCATGTATTGCCTTATCTTTTTCCGTTGCAACTTCTATTGGACAAAGATGTTGGAAATGTTGTTTAGAGAATATATTTTATTTTGCTTAGTGTCCACTTGCATACCGAGAAGCTTTAAATGAGTTAGTGAAAGGGTAAATATTTTGTAAAGAAATATAGTGTTAACTACGTAGTGTAAATTAATTTGAAAGTTAATGTGAAAGAGATTGGATTGGCAAGTGTATACCTTATTTTGTCATAGTAAGAGTAATTGCAAACGAGCCTCCTCTTTTTCTCTGATAATTGTGTATGGATTGTTTTGTGCTCCAGAGTACCGCTCAAAAGTGAACATTGGTTGAATATGAAGTCCATTTAATGATTTTACTCTTGATATAGCTGTAAATGTTAGTCCTTGGATTTCTATTCTACCAATATCAATTGTTGTTCTTTGTAGGGTGAGGCCTTGGTATTTATGTATAGTAATTTACCATGCCATTGTTAATGGAAATTTCCTATGAGTACCTAGCGATATAGGTATTATAGGTATATCCTTTGAATCATTTTGGTTCTATGGTGGCCCAGTGTAGTTATTGATTCTTACTACATCATACATTGGAATATTTGGTGGTTTTGAGCCTAGATTGTAAACAATATCAACAACTTCCCCAATGGATCCATTTACAAGTCCTGCTTGGGTCCATAAGTTTGTTGTTAGCATGATTTTTTGGTCTTTGTATAATAGTTATTTTTCAAGCTGGTTATCTTGAGCATCAATGTTTAATTTGTTTTTTGTGTTTGTTGTAATACTTATTGCAACTGGAAGGTTTAGTTTGTTTAATATTTTTTTGTTGTGTAGTCTCACTAAGTCATTTGTTGCAAAAAGGTGAATGGAGTTGTCAAATTCTTGTTTTTCAGTAGTTGTAAGTAGTTTGTTTGTGCAGGTCATTAACATCTCCCAATCTTGGTGTGTTGGTTCAGCATTGCGTAAGTTTTTTAACGTTTCATGAAATTGTGTTTGAGTTGGATCATCACCTTGTTGACAAAACATTGTTTGTAATATAATAACTATAGTAAATTGTTCCCATAGTAGTTTGGCATTGGAGTGTGATGTGTAGATGGGTTTGTCCATGACAGGTGGTAGTTGTGCTAGGTCACCTATTAGAATTATAGATACACCACCGAAGCTGAGGTTTTGCATTTGGAGAAATGCTTTACATAGTCTACTATCTATCTTTAATAGTAGCTTTGGGCCTATGAAACTCATTTCATCTATGAGGATGCACCTTATGTGTTTCATTTCTTCTTGAAATGTTGTTAGTGTTTGTCCTTGCAATGGTTTGATTTCTTTTATTGGAATCCTAAGCATTGAATGTATGGTTGATTCATGTGTATTAAATGCAACAATTCTTGTGGGAGCTAAAGCAAGCAGTTGGCTCTTTTGTTGTGGTAGCTTACTTGGAAGTGCATTTCTTATGCAAGAAATAAGGTATGATTTTCCAATTCTTGCAGTTCCTTGAATGATCATATGTAAGGGGTTTTTTAAGGGTTGATCTTTGTAGTGGTTTGTAATTATTGTGAGCGCTACTTTTTGTTTTGGTGATAATATGTAATTTGAGACATCAAAGCTAATGGCCATTTTTTCATTTTTGGTACAAATTTTATTCATCTTTATGAAGTCAATTGCAGTGGCATGTAAATCTAGGTGTACACTATGTTGATCCCATTCATTGTTGTTATCAAAATCATGCCTATAGAGTATTTGGAGATCATCTAGATTGACATTATTAGTAAGTCCCATTTGTGACAACAATTCCCATTCATTCAAATGTAATGTATCTGTTGTGTTTTCCTCATTACCACTATCTTCTTCCTCTTCACTATTTGCTTCCATGTCAATTGTATGATTAACGTTCCATACATAATATGTGTTTGTATTCATTTGGGTCCAATTTGTTATTATTATATCTTTAGTAAGGCCTATGTCATTTTCTATGTCACAAAAAATATCATATAAGAGTAATTCACTCCAACAAAATGTTTCAAAATGTTTTGAATCCTGATTTGGAATAGTATAGAAGTTTGGGAAAACAAATTGATGATTGCTTTTTTTTTCCTCTCTTTCCATTTACATCCTTTGCAACATGAAGAATAGGAGAAGGATCTTGTAGATTCAAGTAATGTTATTGCATGTAGCTGTGGCGGGCATTGCATATAAGAATGTAAGTAGCTTGATTGGAGTTTGTTGTCATTTGTTGTTCTTGTGAGGCGGTGAAATACTTTTCATCCAACATTCAATGACATAAATGATCGGTTACAGATGACAAGGGGAAATTTTTGGAGAATATGACATGTTTCTTGTGCTCCAATATCACATTCAACCACAAGTTCTATCATGAATTTTTGGTATGTTGTTAAAGCTTTGTCTTTAGGTTTTTGATTTGTAGCTATTCTTGTAAGCATATAAACACAACTATCTGATTTTTTCTCTTATTTTTATGCATAATTGGTAATGTATTTGAGAACAAGTGTCATGAGATGACAAGTTGGAAATCTATATTTTCTCTCCATATTGAAATCATTTCTCGGTTATGTATATTTAATCTATCATCATTTCTTGTTGGTTCATATATTTTTTTACCATCAATGTCACATGATCATGTAGAGATATATTTTTCTTTCCATGGAGCTTTGTATCGACATTCTAATTTTTTCCCTTTCTTACATAGGCATGTTCCCTCGATGCATTTTGTGTTCCTTCTAGACATGATTAATTAACTCCTCATGGCCTTCAAAGGGATTTGTACTAAATATCTCAGCTGTGTTTAACATAAATGGATCATCAAGTGGAGATTAATGTGTTGTGTTGTTGCCATGAGATATTGTAGAAGGGTTCCAAGCAATGACATATGTGTCAAAGAATTTTCTTGCTCTTTCCACTTCTAAGTTATCTTTCCAATCAAGTTTTTCCATGTCTGGAGCATTTTCAATCCAAAGGAATCCATGAACATGTGTGGTCCCTCGATGTTTCCATTCGTACCTATACTGATATTCTTTTGTATGGAGGAGCTTCTCAATGACCTCACGAAATATTGTGAATCATTGATGTAGATATAGGGATGTGGTATGGGGGTTATTGATTATGTTATATGTGCGAATTTTGTTTTATTGCATTGTAAATCTTATGTCATTTGAGAGTAGTTGGTGTATATCTAGCCATTTTGTATTTGCTGAACTTAATGTGAAGAATAAAGTAGTTGAGTCTATTTGGTTGATCATATTTGTTAGCTCAACACAAAACTTGTTCCAATATGGTCTTGTCCCTCTCATGGTAGATCCAAAATGCATAAGTTGCTCAGCTAATTGTTCATCAGGAAGATATTTCAAGTGTCTATGAAGGTTTTCAATAGTGGCTAGTATGTTTTCTTCATTTTTTTTAAGGAAAATCGTTGCAAGTCGTTGGCTACAATGACACATCATAAGGTTGAAGATAAAATTTATCAAAACCTTGGATTCTTTCCAAATATGTGGTCATGGAATCTCATTAGAAGTAATGCATATTCATGCATTTGTAGTGATTTTCCATGTAGAAAGAGTGTGGGAAATTCCATATCAAAGAGGCCTTTAGTATTGTATTCCTTTATTGGAGAAGAGCTTATTTCAGGCCAATCAATAGTGTTATTTTTTGGGTGTTCAATTTGTAGTGTTTGTTTAATTATTTCTAGCTCATGACGTCTCCCTAGTAGGATTACCATAAATGACGATGTGTATGTTGATGCATATTGATCATGTTGATTTTTAGTGTTAGATTTGTTGTTTGGTACGACTATTTCTTTAAAAAATTCTATGGTGTGAAGCATGTCTGAAATGTTTGTACTTGTTTCAGGGAGTTGTTCTAAGTAGGATTCATTTGTTTCAACATCACTATAGTATGGGTCATATTTAATCTTGTATTGCAATGCATCTATAATATGACTCCTACTTAGATAATCGTCATAATAGTTTCCTTGTGTATGCAGTCTTCAAACTATCAGGACATCTAGGTCTATAATTCTATGTGGAAGTATTTTGGAAATAATTTTTATGTCTTGTGGGAAGCTAATCATGTGGCCATTGTATTTATATTTCCCCCCACGAGCGTGGGTGAACCATAGATTTTTGGCTCTCTAGGACTTTCTAGCACTTCTAGGGTTTTTCACCTAAAAGGAGAAGGAAGGGCCAAAGAATCTAGCTAGTTCACTCAAATTAGGAAATTTGTGATGTAATTAGGACTAAATGAAGTGATATGAATTCCACTAAATTATGAAATTGAGAGATTATGAATGAAAAACCTAATATTAATGTAATGTTTGAAAACACAATGTTGTATGCAAAAAGCTTAAAAGAATGAACAAGAATGCAAATTAAACCTAACAAAAGGATGTTTTTTAGAATAAGTGCACTTGGGAAATTGAAGAAGACTGGAGAATAATTTTGAAAACTAATGAAATCTGATTTTGAGCTGACTTGGACTCATTCTCCACCATGGGCGAATCAGTCCTAGTTCTGGGTTTTTCTGCACAAAAGTTGTTTTTTGTCAACCAGGAACCAGGATCTGTATTTGATTGAAAATGGAATCTCAAGAGGGATTCATTCACCATGCATGGGGAATTAGTCCACTTTCAAATTTCTACAACTTCAAATATCTGTACTACACCTTGACACCTGTATAGTAATTTTTGATAGAAACTTGAGTTGGGATCTAAAAAAATTCTTGCAAAACAACTTAAAATTGTTTGTCTAATGGGGGTTTTCCTTGGTCAAACCCCAAGTTATGTAATAAAACCTTAAATGAATAAAAATATGCATAAAACCCTAGCCTTAGATGTGTTAAAGACTAGGAAAATTTGAAGTATGTCAAAAACCCTATTCTATTGTGCAAGAATAAGACATGCAAATAAGATTTGAATGATGCAAGATCTCAACCCTAGAAATCTTACAACACATAAAAAATGGAGATAAAATGGCATACAAATGGAGTATGAATAAAATATAAACCTTAATCTAAAGACAGAGAAGCAAAGTAAGATGGAATCACTTTGAAAACAAGTTTTTAGGTGGGATTTGATGGCTAGTTGCATCTCCTCAACCTAGATTTCTCCGTTATTCACCATAGGCATCCATCAACAACCCTTTGCAATGTTGAACTTTGATTCCAAGAGAGTGAGCTTCAAGACCTACAAAACCCTAGTTTGTTGCCCTAAAACTTCAACTTTACTCCTTAAAACTTGTAGAAACTTGAATTTAGAAATTTCTTTTGTAGAATGAATAAAAATGAGTGTTTATAAGCAACAACACCCTAATTTTTCTTGTTATTTAGACCTAAAAGAATTTGGGCATTCAGCGGAAATTTAAGTTGAATTGATTAAATTCTTGCTCCAAAATTGAATTTTCCCTCAAAGGGACTCATTCACCACCCTTGGTGAATGGGTCCCCACCAGAGGACTCATTAAACTCAAGGTGGCGAATGGGTCCCACTACTAATTTTTGAAGGTGGGTTTTCAGGATATGAAAGAGTTGAGTGTTGTTTGTCAGGTTTTAAGTGATTTCTCAGGTGAAACGGGCCTCTAGATAAAAAATAATGGGTCTTATGGGCCTTTAAATGTTGTTTTGAAGAATAAATAGTGTAAATATATTCAAAAGTGGGTCCAATTAGATGTGAAATTGTTTCTTTTCTTAAGAAGGTCCAATTTTCTATGTCACAGTGGGTTATTTGTAATATTGGGTTTACCCTTGCTATGAGCATCTCTTCTACTTGAGTGAGCTTTTGCAACATAGGAGGTTGTTCTCATGGGTCCATATTATTAAGTGATGAAAATTGATGAATTCCTTTCTCATTGAAACATTGTTTACAAATACAATTATCATTTGATGAATGAACAAGCATGCTAGGGTAGTGTTCCTTACATATAGTGCATGTTTGTAAGTTTGATAGTGCATCTATTCTGTGTCAAATTTTTTTTGATGCGGTCATGGATTTACTATTGTTGTTCATTGATGGTGTAGTATTTGTTTCATTTGGTTTTTGCTTTTGTATGTTTTGTAAGTGACGACAAGCACTAATTTTATCTTTATGATGAGAATAGTACTCTCAACTTCTTTTATGACTTTGTATTCTTTGAAGTTCTATTTGATGGGGTTTAGTTTGACTTTTTTCATTTCTAGTGTCCTTTTGTAATTCAAAATAGGAGGCATGATTACTAATAGTAATGAGAAAAAGACATGGACTAATACAAGAAAGTTGTATTTCTTTGTACATCTACATATCAAGTGAAAAAATGAATGCAATTACAATAGTATATAATGAAGAATTGTAGCTGAGATGAATAAAATGTAAATGAAACATGTAATATTGAAAGAACTAATTTTGGATATTACATGACATAGATAGATATAGTATGCAGGGCCACCTACAATG
>VDFB02044051.1:0-21548 GCA_007258455.2 Sequoia sempervirens
TAAAGATATTATCCGAACTCTTGTATATCACTTGTATTTTGAGCTGAAATTACTCGTCTACAAGCTTAGAATTTCTCTTAAAAAGGTGCAACATATTCCAAGAGTGTATTTATTATGATAGCAAGGAGTAAAATTTTGAATATAAATCCCTCTTTTTAATAGCTTGTAAGAATAGGGCCATCACAGAAAATAGCTATGCAATGTATTCAAGGCATTTTTACCATTGATTAAAGACAATAAATTGCTGCATATTTTATGATTCCTTAACTTTTTTCAGATATTGTAGACAGGGAGAAACAAAAAGCAGAGAAGTTTGAGTTTGATAGGACAAAGATGTCTAGTGTTGAGATATGTAACAGACTCTGGGAGATGGTTGACTCTTAAAACTGAACATGGTTTGCTGTATAAAGATGGAAAAGCAAATTTTTTCCAAGTCTTGTAAGTTGGTAAAAACATAATTATCTGTAGTACCTATTTGTCATATATGAGGAACTGGACTTAGCAACATAACAACAGCATTGAGAGATTCTCTATTTCTTTTTAACTTGATTTTCTTTTGGTATATCCCAGGGGATTTTTCTACCCTTCTTTTTTTTGGTTTCTGCACCCCCATGGAATCTGTTGGCACTTTATAGCAGAATATCTCTACTATCTTGCTATCTTTTGCTCTCTTCTTGATGATAGATGACAATGATATGAAACGTCGATGGAAACATAAATTCTTACAGTTTTCCCAGAAGCTCCTTTTCAATCTAATGGACAAACCTCATGCACATTGATTTTCTTTGTGTTTCTGTAATCAATGTCATGTTAGTCTCGTTTAAATATGTTTCTTTTATATTTGAATAGATGACAATGTTAGACACAACTATGCTAAATGAGGGGTTTTCAGTGAGATATTTCCACCAGTTGGCTATTTTTAAATGTGAGTGGTATGATTCAACAAATATCTGTTCAAATATGAGTGGTATGATTCAATTGTTATATTTGTTTCTTGGCTGACATGTTTAGGGGTTTGACAACATCTAGACCATATCCCCACCTTGTGGAAACACTGCTGTTGAAAATAGTCAACAAAGTTTTGATACATGTCACATAAAATAGTATACAAATAATTAAGCACCTCTAATAACCTCATTGGGAGAGTGACACGTGATGTCTCCCAACATATCATATATCCCTCTCCTAGAAAATTCATCCTTCACATTGGCCATCAAGTTCTTTAACCTTGCCTTCCTCACATACCAGCTGCACAAATGTATCTCGCAACAAAAAGTATCCCTACGATACCACAATACGACTACAACTAGCAATCACGCCTTGGTGTGCAATGGGTACGCTGAAGAGGTGTGGAAGGTCAATTTGAAAAAGAAAGTTATATTTTTTGGGTACATTTGTGCAATGAAGGTCTTAATGAAGAAATGATATGCATCCATTTAGACGATTGAAACCAAACCTTTTAATAAGAAAAATAATCAAGCTCCTTTACCATCAATATCTACATGGATGGGTCTATTTTGTTTGGCATTTCTATTTTATCATTATAACATTCTCTTGTTAGGTCTGTCATTATTGGTATACAGTCTAAATGATTGGCAACTTTGATTAATTTAACTACCAAATGTTATGGCGTCAACAATGCCAGCCAACAGGAGTTCAAATAAAGAGGTGGAAATTATTCAAACCACAAAGCACAGCAACAGACAGTAAAAATCTCTCATGCAGTGACTTCCTAAAACCAGACTATTTGAGCTGACACATAGCCTGAACAAAAGTAAGAAACAGGGACAGCATAATGTCCAGCTGTAAAAAAATGTACTTACTTTATTCTCCCATAAATGTCCATCCAAAGCTCCCATTTTTGCACAGGTAGGTAAGAATGCTGAGAAAATTTATGAGATTTGTCTTTACACCTGTGAATTGCATTTTCTTGGAAGTTTGTACAATATTTTTAACAAATTCATATTATGCAATTATGGCAGGTCATGAGGCAACATTTGTTTGAGGCATTCTGTCAAACATTTTAAATCCCTTTTTCTTTTTAAAATTCCATTTTTGTGGTCCTGCTTGTTGGTGAGGCATTTTGTGAGAACAATGGTTCAAACAAAGTTTATTCTATATTATTTTGTCTGATTGCCTCTTGATTTCAAGTGAGTTTTAATATTTTTCCATCACGTTCCATGAAAACAAGCACATCTTGCTGCATGTGATGGCTTGTATAATCTGTGTGACTTTTGTGGTTTGTTAATAGAGACTGGGAGTGTAGGTTTGGCATGACTGTGTTGGATATTATGCCTAGTCTTGTATGTGCTTTATTTCTGCAGTAAAATAATCAAAAGGGAGACACTAAATATTCCTGACCAGATAATTTCCCCTAGCTGAAGGAATGCTTCCTGTGAGATTATTGCTGAAGAGAACAAGATAGGGAATTTGTATCCAAGTTCAGAGAATTTAGATTAGAGATATTTGTAATGGCAGGGGTAATGCCAGGATATGTCCCAAAGTGCTTCATTAATTCAAAGATTTTGAGATCATCCTTGCAATATCCATGTGCATATCCTGCAATCATTGCATTCCACGAGATGACATCTCTTTGGGGCATTTTGTCAAACAGTTCACGTGCCTTTTCTATGCTGCTAGCACATTTTGTATACATGTCCACCAGCGCAGTTGTAACTGCAATGTCCGATAAAATTCCTCTATTCTTTATGGTTTGATGGATGCCCATACCCTGTTCCAATGCTCCTATTTTGGCACAGGCAGGGAGAATGCTGGCAAAAGTTGGCAGGGAGAATGCTGGCAAAAGTTGTGGAGTCTGGCTTTACACCTGCCAATTGCATTCGCTTGAAAGTTTCTAAAGCTTTGAAAAAAAAAAAAAACCATTTTGTGCATTTCCTGCAACCATTGCATTCCATGAGAACTTCTCTTTGATGTATTCTTTCAAACAGTTAACGTGCCTTTTCTATGCTTCCACATTTTGCATACATGTCTACCAGAGCATTTCCAACTATGATAGGTGAAAAAAATCCTCCCAATTTCTTTGCCAACGACATTATTATTGGGTTTCTTATGTTGTGGTAAACAACTTTTGGGTAGTAATACCCATGTTTATTGCAGTCTCATGCTGGAAAAAAATAACTCGGGCATTTTCAAGTGAGAAAATAAAAAAAATCTAATTTTTGTGTTCCATCTAGAGCATTGATTGTGCTACATTATTGCTGAAGGATGTGAGTAATCATGCATGTCTACGAGGGCAGTTGCGACTATGATATCTGACAAAGTTCCTCTATCTTTTATGCTTCAATGGATATTCATACAGTTCCAAAGCTCCCATTTTGGCATGGGCAGGGAGGATGCTATCAAATGTTGTGGAATTTGGATTTAAACCTGACAATTGCATTTGCTTGGAAAACAAATCCATTTTGTGCATATCCTGCAATCATTGCAGTCCATGAGACCACATCTCTTTGAGGCATCTTGTTAAACACCAGGGCAGTTGCAACTACATCTGACAAAATTCCTCTATCCTTTATGCTTTGATGGATGTCCATACCTTGTTACAAAGCCCCCATTTTTGCATAGGCAGGAAGAATATGAAAAAATCCCCCTTCCATGATGCTTTGATCGATGTCCATACCTTGTTCCAAAGCTCCCATTTGGCACATGCAACGGAGGATTTTCTGCTCATTCTGCTGTCTGACATTCATTGCCTACCATTGGAGGAGAAAGACAAACAACCCAGACGAGCTTCCTATGTTGAATGTCCCTTCAGATCCTCAGCGTTTTACCAGAACAGATTTTGCAAGAGAAATACTACGAAATGGTGAAAGTCGTTAGGTGTGGAAAACAATAAAAGTGAACAGCTAACGTCAAATTAATTGTCTTGCATTTCTTTTGGAACCCGCTGATCCGTCGATCTTACAATCTAGCTCGCTCTTCTCACATAGGTAATGCCTTCGGCATAATTAACATCTCAAGTCTATACAGGTAAACATCAATTTTACACTAGTTATGTGTGACCTGATAGCCTTAATTTTAGTTGCTAACATCTATACAAATGCATTGATTATCCACGATCTTATTCAAGAAATTCTCCGTAGAAGTCACGTCCAATATGCTATATTATATGCACATGATCTAGATAGTGTTGTCCATGGAACTAGTAGGCCCATGTGTCGGGAATCAAAAGCAAAAATGCGTAATTGGAATTGCAAAAATATAGTATATAAATTAAGATTACAAAATCCATGTTCAAAAGAAAATATGACAAGGAAAACAATATTGCATTTTTACTTTCATTACATTTGTTCCAAATTTTGAGTCCATTGCTACCATTCTATTATGCCCATATTTAATCTAATTCAATTATTGTCGTATTTGTATTCCTTGAACAAAACCAAGAATAAAAGAGCATGATTTGACATATTATGAATAATATGCACCATAAAGTGGCATTGATAGCCATACCTTTTGTGCTTTACCACTTTTTGAGACCAATGATTTATTAAATTGAGTGGCATCCACCTCTTTAGTAATCATTTAGGTTATAAGCACACCAAACCTACACACAATTAAAAATCACCAATGACATTAGTCTCAAGGAGATATATTAACTAATTTGTTGAAAACTGAAGATCAGATTTAATGCACAAAGAATTAATTTAATTCAGACAATAACACAGTAGATACCCTGGGAAAACCCTCCACTTGAGGGAGAAAAACCCAGCAACAAAGATCCTCTTGTATATATGATAATGGCAACAATTTTCTTTACAATGAGGCCAATTACAAGGCCAATATCCAGCATCAACTCTAGATGCAATAACAGATGATAATCTGCTCTTTCTTGTAATCTAATTCTGCACTTAGAGAGATTCGCAATCTGCTCTTGAAGGAATTCGCCCTTGAATGAAGGAATAAGTCAAGCTTTCTTCATGATTGTTGTCAAGGAGAGAAGTAGTCTCTTATAAATACATGGCCATAATAGACCTCACAAGGTCGGCCTCAAACATAAGTTACAATTTGAATAAGTCGGCCAAGATAAAACAGTTACAACTCATAAATGATGTCGGCCCCAAGAAGTTAAGTAACCTTTACATGTTGGCCAAATCATAACACACAAAATAATTATACATGTCGGCCAAATCATGAGACACAAAATAATAAGTATTAAATTGAATAGCCGAAGGCTACATTCAATTTAATACTTTCTCAAAGAACATGAGCTGGAAGGATCAACCGACGCTGTTAAACATTAACACTCCCTCTCAGCTAGGGAGAGATCTTCCAGCTGTAAATTATTTCTACATGAAGTTCATCTGCTACTGTTGCCTGCAATCAAATATAGAGAGAGATATATCACCTCAATGTGATATCAACCATCACATGGTTAAGTACTAGTGTCCATCACTTGTGTGATGGTGTCACCTCAAAGTGACTTTCACCATGGCTCTCCCAGAGGGTGAAACACAAGTACAGAAAGATCATCACGGACTCTCTCACGTGATGTTGTCATGGAGTCACACACATGACATCCACCATGACTCAACTCAGAGGCTGGAAACGAGGGCTTTCACCTCAAATTCTTCCGTCACAGAAGAAGATGCAATAGTAAGTACAAGTGTTCATCACTTGCGTGATGTTGTCACCTCAAGTGATTTTCACCATGACTCTCTCAGAGGGTGAAACACAAGTACAAGATATGTCATGGAGTCGCACACATGACATCCACCATGACTCTCTCAGAGGGTGGAAATGAGGGCTTTCACCTCAAATTCTTCCGTCACAGAAGAAAGTGCATTAACAAGGGATTTCACCTCGAACTTCTCTCACAGAGAAGAACTCATTAAGCAAGGCTCACTGGTACTGAGACTCATACTCAGTCAAGGCTGGATTCTCCACCATACCAAGCTTGTCTCGAAAGTTCACGAACTTTACCCTGGCGAGAGGCTTGGTGAGAATATTTGCCGTCTGCTCATTAGTGCTAATGTACCTCAACTGTACAGCCTTTCGCAGTACCATATCTCTGATATAGTGGTACTTGATCTCAACATGCTTGGTTCTGTCATGAAACATAGGATTGACAGAAAGCTTTACACAACTCTGATTATCACAATGAATAATGGTGGGCTCCATTGATTGCCCAAACAATCCTGCAAGGAGCTTACGAAGCCACACTGCTTCTCGAGTTGCCATGCAAGCTGCAATATACTCAGCCTCTGTTGTACTCAATGCTACAGAAGACTATTTCCTGCTGCACCAGGAAATCATAGCAAAACCCAAGCTGAAGCAACAGCCAGAGGTGCTCTTCCGATCTGTGACACAACCTGCCCAATCAGAATTGGTGAAACCAAGTAACTCCAAGTCTGCATCTGAAGTATACTTCAACCCATATCCAACTATACCACGCAAGTATCTCAGGATATGTTTAGCTGCATCTTCTTCAGGTTCAGCAGACTCCCTCTGAATCTTTAAGCACATGCTTCAATCTTTCGACCTCTTCATCCAAGATTGCCTGCAACACTTCAACGCACACCTCTTGGTATTGTAGAGAGTTCAGGATAGTCCTCCTCGACTTCTTCCTAGATTACTCTATTCTGAATAGGTTTGCGGAGCTACCAATGACAAATCCAGAAGACAATCTTGAGCAATTATGATCTCAGCAACTGAAGGGATCCTCTAAGGGTTTAGCACCTAGCCTTTCAATACACCAATCTTCACTTCTTCTCAAGACTCCCTCTTGATCCTTGCTTCAGAGATTGCAAAGAAGACTTTTGGAAGTGAACTCCCTCTGGCCACCAGCTCAGTCTCATGGCTGCTTGATCATTCCTTTGGTTGGCATGACTTTCTCACAAGATGCCTCAAGCTTTTCATCACTATGCAATCTCTCATCACCTTCTTGCTCTTAGAACATAGAACTACAAGCATTTTAGAGAGAGATTACTAATAGTTTACCCAAAGGAATAACAAGGCCTTTTACTATCTCAGGTTATAGTATGAACACATATGAATAAAACATGGATTAATCAACCTATAAGAGAAATACATCAAGGAATCAGAATGAAGGGATGAGGAAACTTATCTTTATTGAATTCTGATATATCCTGCTTCCATCTTTTGTTCCTCTTGAGAGTGTTAAACTCAGCATCAACAAAATACAGTCTGCACAACTATAGATTTCTTACATGCAGCCAGCATGTTCCATATAGGACTAGCCTTCTCAAGGCACCATCGCAGTCCATGAACATGGAGAAAGATATAGATGTGATCATCACAATGAAATTGCATTTCACTTTTCATCTCAGAGTCACACTCAGAGATCTGTACTACGAAATGCAATGAGTGATGACATCTGCCAAATATCTCATGCCAGTGATTACTATCACGAACTTTACCAAACATTCATGATTCAAGTAAACAATGTCAGACCTATTCAACTTAGCAGACTGAAAACATAAATAAAAGAATACTTATCTCTTTAAATGTTCTGATGGATGCAAGTACTTGACACAGTATGAAACACTGCTCTTGCGCTCAGATCAGTCCACCATCTTCATGACTTGAACACGGGCCCTTTGCAAGGTTAAATTTGAACATGGTCTCTGACCATTCAAATTTACGATGCACTTCGCTACAATTCAACAGATTATGAACTGGGTGCAACATGCTTACTAGCAACACTTCAAAGAGTTAGAGATGGATAATATCATCACTTGTAAGCTTTATTAGATCTGCACAACTCAGCAGACTGAGTTTCACAAAATGTATAAACAATAAAAGAACAAATACTTATCTCTATTTAGTTTCAGTCATTTTACTCAATCCGACAACCATCATCTTTACTCGATGATGTACCACAGCAGGAACATGAAAGCAAAGAGACTGATCTTGCTATGGCTCGGGCGATATCATCTGGATTGATCTTGCATGAGGCTCACTGGTCTAGCCCCTGCGCCTGGTATAGAGAGACTGGTTGCGACTGTGGGAGAGGTATTGTGTAGGAATGAAGACCTTCGGTCATGCCAATGAGAACTTGGATCCCAATACACATTGCAATGTGTCTAACTCAGAAACATAACACACAGTCAATTATTTGAGATGAGTAATATCAAAAATGCAATCAAGTAAACACAACATCGAACAAACACCATAAGTGGCACAACTGATTATTGATGATCCACTTAATAAAATGAAGAGTTTAGTTCAACACTTGGCCCAACAAATAATGATTACTCTAGATGCTACAGCCACAGGGATGCACCAAGTCGGATCTCTAAAGGAAACTCGAACAGAAGTGAAGACCTGAAACAAGGCGCATACAAGAATCAGTGACTTAGATGAGAATCACTGCTCAACTGTTTGTACCTGAATCTCAAGACTTATATGCTCAGCTTGTCCAGATGATGTTGATTCCACATTGTTCGAATGGCATCTGAAAATGGTTGAGGCGCCTGTTATACATGACGACTTCTCTCTCCCCGTGAGAGGTAGGCTTCAGGTCTTCTGGTGGCATTGCTACTAGTGTGATGACGAGTTGAACAATTCCCTTTCTGAGACTGTGTATTCCCGTGGGTGACCAGAGTTCGAGCGATGATGGATCTATTCAAGCACGAGCACATGGGAGATACATTGGAGGGAGGTCGAGATATACGTGAGAAGTCACAGACACATACCGCGCCCATACTGAGTCACACGATCTGACATCAAAGCTGCATTACATCCCACGAGCTATCGGACACCATTAGATATTGTATTCGTGATGATCCCACAGGTCCGTGAAGTGTCACAGCTACCTCCAGATGATGTTGAGTACCCCAATCGCCTTTAGCTTACATCACTTGGTTTTCCTTCAATCACAACTGCTGATGGAGGTCCCCATTCGTTGGTGAAAATGCCAATCCATGCACAGGCCCTTCATGACCACTCATTACATCCAATAATCGCCCCGACTTCATTGACCAAACAAAAAAACTCATAAGAGTCCAGCGTACCAGCACATATCACTTCACCACTTGGGTCCGCTGCTAAGGAAGTGAACTGTTTGGGAGTGGGAGTTGTAAAAATCCGAAAATTTCTGTAGCGAAACAAGTCCCAAGCACGCACTGTCCCATCAATTGATGCACTAAGGAGTGCATGATTGCCTGGCAAAAAAATGAACAGCAGTAACTGCATTTGTATGCTCATGACTTTGAGGCTCAGAATCATTCGAAATTCATCTGAATTGCACAGACAAATCTGATCAGATATTCCGCCTAACCTGCTCTGATACCATGTTGAAAACTGAAGATCAGATTTAATGCACAGAGAATTAATTTAATTCAGACAATAACACAGTAGATACCCTGGGAAAACCCTCCACTTGAGGGAGAAAAACCCAGCAACAAAGATCCTCTTGTATATATGATAATGGCAACAATTTTCTTTACAATGAGGCCAATTACAAGGCCAATATCCAGCATCAACTCTAGATGCAATAACAGATGATAATCTGCTCTTTCTTGTAATCTAATTCTGCACTTAGAGAGATTCGCAATCTGCTCTTGAAGGAATTCGCCCTTGAATGAAGGAATAAGTCAAGCTTTCTTCATGATTGTTGTCAAGGAGAGAAGTAGTCTCTTATAAATACATGGCCATAGTAGACCTCACAAGGTCGGCCTCAAACATAAGTTACAATTTGAATAAGTCGGCCAAGATAAAACAGTTACAACTCATAAATGATGTCGGCCCCAAGAAGTTAAGTAACCTTTACATGTCGGCCAAATCATAACACACAAAATAATTATACATGTCGGCCAAATCATGAGACACAAAATAATAAGTATTAAATTGAATAGCCGAAGGCTACATTCAATTTAATACTTTCTCAAAGAACATGAGCTGGAAGGATCAACCGACGCTGTTAAACATTAACATAATTAATATTAGTATTTTTATATAAAATGATAAGTGAAGATCATAATACTCTAAAAATGATTTCATCCTTCTTTATTTAATTTGAGGAGTAAGTTTCTTTGTGTTTTTGATATAATATTGGGTGGGATATGACCACCTCTTGCATTACCTATCAACAAAACTCCTTACTATATCAATCACAACATAAGCCACCTAGAAGATTGAACTAGTTTAGTCAAGTTACATCTCCCAAACAATGTCTTTAAATAAAAAAATCTCTTATGGGGTGTTGGACCATGTGATACATAATTTGTTTGATTTGGAATTATATGAGAAACTTAAATTTAGATTATAATAAGTTTATAGTTGTTTTTATTAAATTAATCTACCTTATACCAAAAGTTGTGGAATGAATAATGAGAATCAAATAAAAAATATGCATACTTTATAAAAAAAATTGTACATAAAACATGAAAATTAATAATATATAATTAAGTAAAATAACATATGACATAAAATCAAGCCTAATGAGATGAGTTAGAGGAGTAAGCAACAACAACTACGAAGGTTATATTAAAAAATTTAGTGAAACTTCGTATTCAATGTCATCATTGCAAAAGAATATGGGCATTACCAAAAAAGATTAATAAGGACAAGAAAAATGTTAAAATTTCATATGAAAACATAGAAGTTGGTTTCAATGAGATATGAGTTATCACATTGTTTACTTTTGACCAATAATAATTAAAATCTTAAATTCTATTAGTTAAATTTATTTGAAGCATATAAATATATCTAATATATGTAAAGACAATAAATATTATGACAATGACATTATGATGGGATATCTTATGTGATGTTTATGGGCATTATTTATTTATTTTCATCATGTATCTCTTATATAACTTACAATAATTTTCTTTTTAAATCCTCATAAGTCATGTTGGATAAAAGGTGGCTTCAACATTATGAGAATAAAGTTTTTTTTTAATTTAGACAAAATCTCATATAAATAATCTAATATTACTCTTTAATAGTTATCAATTTTTTGTGGATTACACCTTAGCTATTGATGTTGTGATGAACACTTTGTGATCTCTGTATAAAGTTTATTCAACATCAGATGCTATATTAACAACTATACACCATTTGTAAATGGAAAACATAACAATTTATAATTAAATATGTAACATCATATATATGAAATAAATCCTAATCATATGACTACAACTAGGTTTTATGCCCAAATGACATTATTGTCATTGGAAGTGGCCCATGCGATATGTATCCAAATTTGTAAGCATGCTAAAGGTTTCATAACCTATGTTGTAATAATTAATATTATTATTCATTTAGATGTTAATTATTTTACTATTGTTGTTTAATTCAAATTAATGTATATACATAATTTATTTGTAATACTAAATACAATTAATGGTCAAATTAATTGATATTGTCATAATAAACTCAAATTGATAATACATCTTTATAATAATTTTTAGTTTTAATTTACTTTCTCAACTAAATATTCTTTTATTGATAATTCTCCTAACTAGATACAAATAATATGTTTAATGATATTTCTATTGACATCTTAGCTCAATTCAAATTGATAATACCCCTAACTATACTCAATTGTGCATGGATTTGAAACATAAGACTCACAAGACCTTATTGATAAAAAACATGATTCACATTGAAGGTGTTAATGATGTTGGGGATCATTTAATTACACCTCCAAATAATTTTTTTTTTTTTTTTGTACTAACCCATTCTCTAGTCATATGAATAGTGTAGACACCTCATCTTCAATTACTTATTTACATATCCATTTCCTCTTTAATTGATTGAATAAATCCCTATTTATCCAATTATTTATCTCACTTTCATCCTCTTATTGATTAACTAATATTTTATTATTTAATTAATGATGTCACTATTTATCCACTATTCATTAATATTCACCCACACCTCATTTCTAGACTAAATCATTCAATCATCCTTCTTCTAATGTCCTCCTTAGGTAAACAAATTTAAATATTTATTTATTTCACCTCCTCATACTTATCCCAAAAATTAAATAAATATCTTATTTATTTATTTGTTGATTTTTCTCCACTCTCCATTAAGTGGACTAAAATCAATTAGCCCCTTAATCCCCCATGTGCACAAACAAATCCTTGATTTATCCCCTCAAATCCTCCACATCCTATAAGGTGTACAAAGCCATGAGTCCTTTGTATACAAGAGTATGGGACTTGTACATGTGACATGGGCTTTTGTATAAGTTACACGGGTTAAAGTACTTGCCCATCTCTCAAGGGTACTCCCAAGTACCCTTTCCATTTTGACACTCTACCTTTTCCAAGGGGAATCTCCACCATAGATTCCCCTTTAATCTTGGATCCCTCCCCATCAACCAATCATATGGGGACACTTGTCCTCCTCTCATCCTCCCAAGGGTCTCAACCAATTTGAGCCACAAATCTTTACTTTTGATCTCATTCATCCACACCTTGGACTAAAAATCTATAAATTGGTCTCAACCAAAGCCATTTTAACATCTTGATATACAATCTTATGCTACTAGTGATTACACTCACATACCATATCATCCACCAATTTTGAGGACAAACCACCATGTCTTGGTTCAACAAGGGTTGGTGTTGGTGAGAGTTGTGTATTTTCATTAAAGTTTGTTAATCCTTTGCTTAATTTGAGTGTTGCATTTGTTTTGGGTGGAACATGTTAATTTCATTTTAGCTTATTCTCTTATGCTCAAAATTTCATGTACACGAATAGCATTGAGGCACAAGAATGAGTTGTAATAGACCATACACATGTCGATAGAGATACTCTGAATGGTTATCATGTTTATTCTCAAGATGCATCACATTTGGATACCTTTATGGGAGTGATACACTCTCAATATATAACTTATTCACCATATGGTACTCCATTGATGAATCCTTTTTGATGATGAACTCCCATTGGATAATCATTATAGTCCAATATCTTTGATAAGTGAAGTACAAGATAAGGTAATAGATGATACAAATTAATTTTTAATGGAAGAGTTATTAATTGTCCATAATTTGAAATTAGACAAATATGCTCATTCAAGGGTCTCATTAAAAGCATCTAATAGAATATTGATACACATTTTGGGTTGTCTATTATTAAAACTCAAGATTGGTCTTAGAGAAATATTATACCTTATTTTCTAACAATATCTATATTGCTTGATAGTCAATGGATAGATAATTTGGGAATTACACCATTTTGTGCATCAATATGTTGAATTCATCCATGCTAGGATTAAGGTGTCTCAACCTTTGCAAGTCCCAACATTTAATTTCATGATTAATTATATATTTTATCTTAATGTTATTTTTCCTACTAATATTATGACACTTTGTGGGACCCACTCGTGATGTGGAATCCTACATGGAAGGTGACATGTGCTATTTGTAAGCTAAAATTGTGGAAGTAGGAGTCCCACTTTGGAGGTCCTAAATTTGTGATCAACTTGGTGGCTTTTGTCATAAGTTGCTATGCCATTCTTTATGATAAACTATGACGGGTTATGACAGTTGTAAGAGTCATGCATAAAAATTATAAGCTAAATTGGTGGAAGTGGGTGTACCAATTAGGAGGTCCTTAATTTATGCTAATTTGTCATATGCCATAAGCTAATTATGGCTGATTATGACACATATAAGAACTAATTATGATAGTTGCATTAGCAAGTGAAGATACATGTGCCTTGCATGTTATCCTTTCTGTTTGCATGCATGCAATGAAGAGGATGTTGACATGTGGCATTTCTAGGCGTCCATCTCGGTGCTCTATAAATATGAGCTTGCTTGAGGAGTTGTGTATGAGGAGATTTTTTCATTGCAGGATTATGCTATTGGATTTCCTCCAGAAGAGCAAGATGTAATCTCCATGTTAAGGCTGTGAGCTTGCAAGTGTATTGTAACCTTTTTTGCAGATTAATACATTGGTTCAATGCTTTGGAGTGTGGGGTTTTTTATCTGAAAGGGTTTCCCCACATATATTAGTGTCTCTTCTCTTTTGTCTATCTTTTCTTCTATTCTTCTTCTTTCTCATTCTTGAAATGTAAATTTACATGTCGTTACATTGTTGAAATTTTCCTGGATCTAGAACTACACTATCTTTCCTCTAAGGGTTAATGCATGGGAAATTAAATTGTCTGTTTTCACTTTAATGCATAGTAGTATGTGCTTGAATCAGGTTGTTGAAATTTGATTTATTTAATGAAACATAAGATATTAAAGGTACATATTGGTTATTGTAAGGATTTCTAAGTTCGTTGTTTCCTTTCAATCTACAAGTGTAAAGCTATAAAGATACCAAAAATTCATATCAACTTATTGTAAAATTTACCTATTTTACTTTGGATAATTCAATTGTTAAGAAGTCCATTCATAAGATATATATCAAGAAAATCTAGAAGAAAAAAATAAAGAGAAAGCTAATACTAGATTGATGCATGATCACAATAAACATTCTTTACGACCTAGCCAATTCAAAAAAAGGAATAAAATACTTTACCACCTAATCCACCTAAGCAAGGGGAAAATCTAGATTTTCATGCCAAGAACATTAATACTTGGAAACCAAAGCAAAATGTTGTAATTCAACAAATATAGAATCATTCAATACAACCACCACCAAAATAACAGTAGAAACAATATTTGGTAAGAAGCACATAATGTACCACCTATTGGTAGCGTGTTTATAAAAAGTGAAATCCTTATCAAGAGGAAACATGTGATTGAATATGCAAGTCATGAAGAAGAAAATCATGTAATCAAAGATGAAGATTATGAAGATAAATTTTGGGAAGAAGGTAGGATTTTTCATGAAGATCCTCTAAATTTGTGTCATAATACTTTGAGCATTCCTACACTTAATTTTTCTATATAATTCTAGAAGGGGAAAAAAAAATGTAGTTATACTAGGTTTAACTTTGTTTGCATTTTCCAAGCATTCAAACTAAAGTTTGTTTGTTTGTTTGTTTTTTTTATAGAAAAACTAAAGTTAAATGATAGAAAAAAGTAAATTAAACATAACATTTAAATAATAAACATTGATGAATATCTATAGATTGGATAAGTATAAAAGTAGTAATTTATCTATATATTCTTCGACTAGAATGTGCGCTACAAATGTATTTATTAGTAACATTACTTATACACAATGTCTATATTTGTAGATCTATTTCTATAACATGCATATTTATTTAATCCAAATATATAAATTGCTCTATGCTCTACATATTGTAAAAATACTATTTTATCCATATACCTCAATAAGGTTAAATATTACAAATTGAATTTAAAAATGTTTGTACATATTATAAAAAAAATATTGTATATCTACACCTTTGTAAGACCTAATAAATAAGCCTTATACAAATTATAATAGTATTGCTAAAAGAAAAAACATGACAGAAAAATTCAAAATAAGAAAACTCATAGTTAAATACAAAAAATAATTTATAATGAATTTTTTTCTTTCTTATGATAAAATATATAAAAATAACAAAAATAAATTTAAATAAAAATTATGATAATTAAGTTTACTGTAACTCTATAATGGCAGCAATGTGTATAACTGTATGGTCCTATGGGGGGCTTGGGTTTCTATTTTCATGGATCAAACAGTCCCATGAAGTAAAACAAAATGTGTGGAATCTTTTCCTAAAAAATAGCAGCCCCTATCTTTTAGGAGTGCAAATTTCAGCCGGTGAAATTGAGGTGGGGCTAGAAATTGCCCTTAGAATTTTTTAGGAATTTTTTTGCCACTTGTATATCACTTAAAATTTTAAATTACTAAAAAAATAAAAAAAGAGCAAATTTTTATTTATTTATTAATTTTTATCAAAATACTTCAGTTCCTTCCTTAAATTTTGGAGCTCAAACTTTTAAGATGAATTGCAAAATTGAATTCATGGGACCACCAGCTTTAAAATATTCCTAAAAAAATCTCAGCAGCACCCACTGAAATTTTTTGGGAAGCCCCCCTCCATAGGACCTTACCCTAAGTGATAAGAAGATCCATGAAAGAAAAACAAAAATCTTAAATAAGTCCGTGGCAACATTATATATAATCTGCATGCAATTATAAATATGAACACAGTGAACCATTAAATCTATCTCAGCACAGCCAAGCATAGCTTACAGAGAAGCACTGAATGAGGATTGAATCGCAATTTATGTGATTTTCTGTTTTTTCTGTCACTGCAAAGAACACAACTGAATAATTCTTTTAGCCAATGATTTGTCTGTGTAAATTGTAATGAAATTATGTACATTGCATGTTTTAGGTGGCGTTAACCGAGCCTCCAAGGTTTGCATATCTCAAAGATTTTTTCAGAATTCGGATTCAGGAACAAGCTGCGAACAAGTATGTAAATCTCTGGTTTTTTCCTTAGCGATTTCATGTCTGGTCTGATACAAATTCATTAAGTAGAGAAATGGTGAAATCGTTCCTCATCACTATGAAATGTGCATTACAAATAAATGATCTAACAAATTTCACCTTTAAATGAAACTGTTTGACAGTCATTGAACCTTCGATCCTTCTTTGATCTTGCCTTTTTCTACTTTAATTAAGAATAGAATCGACAGGTTTTTTTTAAGATCAATATGTATATTGGTATTTTTTTTGATGGAGGGTTTTATATCAAACTTAGATTTGTTTTGTAATTCATAACGACACATGGTCTTATAGGCAGAATCTCTTCGGCTAAGAGCCCTTGGTCTATCTTGCTGAGAGCAAGGCTCCGACATCATAAGGGATGATACTAGAATTATGGATGTCCCTCATATATGTATTTTTTAGATAAGAATGCTGTTGTTTTTTCTTTAAAGTTGTGATATAGAGGTGTATTTATATTTAAAGAAAATGAGTATCATCATAGGAATTTTGTTTTTCAGGATACACATTTTGTTTCTAGAGCATAGTTAGGCATTCTTTATAGACTACCATTGCATCAAGTATGTAGTTTATACATCTTTTTTGTAGCATTATTATATTCTAACTAGAGTTTCATGTCTTTGTTTTATGGTTTGTATTATGAGTTTGTCATATTGGTGTGTTAAATAATGTAAATAAGATAAAATAAATTTTAAAGAATTTTAAAGTAAAATAAGATAAATCTTAGAATAAATAAACATAATTTTTTAATTAAAATAAGGTAAAAAAATTAATAAAAGTATGTTTAGATCTCTTAATATTATTATCTATGACATTAATTACTAATATAAAAGATTTAATATTATCATTTATAAAAACTGCTTAAAATTTACTATTCATTTTCTTTTATCCATTCCTTTAAATATCTAATTCATATAATACCAACCTTTTAATCATATAGCTCATTTCATACAAAAGTATTCAACTTGTTCAAGAAACCAATTTTACCATCATCTTCAAAATAGTTGACATTTTATTGGGTGTTTTCTCTGTGTACGTCATGACAAATCATGTACAAATGAAATAATTGAAATCTCAAGTAGTGAATCCAAAAATGAGATAACAAGTCCATTAATTCCAAAAAATGCTCCATTACTATCAACCGAGTCAAATGACTTAGTGAATTGGAATGGGTTTAATGAAAACGCTATATAACTTTAAAGAAAAAATAATTTTTTTTATCTAAAATATACTAATATGCATAGTGAGACAAATAACATGTTGATTCCATTCTTAGTTTTAAGTAGAAAAAGGCAAGATCAAAGAAGGATCAAAGAAGATTAAACTAAGGAAGAAGCTATGTAGATGACATGACTCAAAAGTTGCTTGACATTTAGTGGAATATTAATGTTAGTCTATATTCAAAGAGAAGCAACATTGGTGGAGGTAATTAGATCTTGGTTATGCTAGTTCATCACTATTGGTCATTAACAATCCTTTATCGTTAACATCCAATGATAAGTATTAGTTTAAAAAAATAGGTTTAAGCAATGTAAATGTGATTACAATATAGTGAAAGAAATGGGATATTTGATCATTCAATACACACCAAGGACTGCAATAAATTCAAGCTATACACAAAATAAATTTATTGGCATGGCTTTAGAAACTTTCTTGTAAATGCAATTAGTGGTATAAAACCTAACTCCACAACCTTATCCATCGTCCTACTTCCACCAAAGCAAAAGTTTCGAAATAGGGTAATCATTGATACTTAACTACAATAAAAAATGACTACTTTAAAAAAGTTTTTTAATGTGTGTATATGGAATCATAATTAGTTGTAAAGTCAATTAAAAAAAAAAATAGATTATTCATAATCTAAAGATGAGCTTCATTAACTATTTTGTAAGAGTAATCAACAAATTGATATACCTGATCGAAAGAGCTAAGCAATGAAAGAACATTGTCACCATTCCAAAAACTATAATTCCTATGAGGGAGTGTATCTATTGTGATTTTCATGCTCTTGGGAGCAAGTACAAAAGTATCCTTAAGCAATCGATGAGCAAAACTACGAAAGATGGTAGATCCACAACTAAGATGATATTTTTCATATAGCTTATTTCTAATATCAATATCCCTTCATAAATTGATTTGTATATAACATCATGGACACCTAGAAAACACAAATCTAGGAGCATTTGTACCAACAAATCCAGCCTATTGAAAAATGAAAGACATATGGAGAAAATATTTTATATAACAACAAAATATTTTATATGCATATAATATATTTCAATCTAAAAGTTGAAATAACCACCAAATTAATAAGAATTAAAAGGAGTGTGAAGGAAGATTGCAACTAATTTTGTTAGAAACTTACCTCAACCATTCCAAAAATATTATCAAAGACAATAGTTGGATTCTCCTCAATATCATCCATTTGAAACTCTTACATGAGATTTTATAAGGATATTCCAAAATTAAATTATTTAAACTATACTAAAGTACCATGGAAATAATTTGAACTACTACTTGGAGTTCACAATTATTAACCTAACCTTGATCATAAAGGTCCCAAACTTAACCTTAACCTTAACACTAAATGTAAAGCTAACCCTTAACTTAATTGTAGCTCTAATTTAACCCTTACTCAAACCCTAACTCTAACCTTAACCCCAATCCTAACCCTAACCCTAACTCTAACTCCAATCCCAACCTTAATCCTAACCCTAACCCTAATTGTAATCCTAACTATAACTACAATTGAACCCTAACTCCAACTCTAACCCTAATGTTAACCCTAAACCTAACCCAAATGTCAACCTTAACTCCAACCTAATACTAATGTTAACCCTAACTCCAACCTAACATTAATCCTAACCCTAAACCTAACCCTAAGCCTAACACCATATCTAGCTCTAACCTAATCCTTAACTATAATTGAATCAAACTCAAACCCTAACCCTAACCCTAATGTTAACCCAAACCCTAACTCTAATTGAACCCTTACTCACATCTTAACCCTATTAGCGATAGAAGACCTGACTCCACAACCATACCTGTCATCCTACTTCCACCAAAGTAGAAGTTTTTGAAATAGGGTAATCATCGATGCTTAACTATAGGCAAAATTACTACTTTTAAAAAGTTGTTTGATATGTGAATATGAAACCAAAATTAGTTATAAAATTAATAATTAATAAATTTAGATTACCCATAATCTAAAGATGAGCTTCATTGACTATTTTGCAAGAGCAATTGACAAATTGATATACTTGATTGCACAAGCTAAGCAATACAAGAACAGTTCCACCTTTCCAAACACTATAATTCCTATAAGGAGGTTCATCTATTATGATTTTCATGATCTTGGAAGCAAGTGTAGAAATATCCTTAAGCAATAAACGAGCAAAGCTAGGGAACATGGTAGATCCACCACTAAGATAATTTTTTTTATTTGCTTATTTTTTATATCAATATCCTATTTCATAATTGATTTGTATATAACCTCATAGCCACCTATTTAGCCTATTAAACAATGAAAGACATATGGAGCAAATATTTTCCATAACAACAAAGTATTAATTATGCATATAATATATTTCAAACTAAAAAGCTAAAATAGCCACCAAATGAACATGAAATACAAGGAATCTGAAGAAAGATTACAATTAACTATGCAAAAACTAACCTTAATCATTCTAAAAATATTGTCAAATACAAGAGTGGGATGCTCCTCAATATCAACCATTTTGAAGTTAACAGAATTTAGCCTATTAAACAATGAAAGACATATGGAGCAAATATTTTCCATAACAACAAAGTATTAATTATGCATATAATATATTTCAAACTAAAAAGCTAAAATAGCCACCAAATGAACATGAAATACAAGGAATCTGAAGAAAGATTACAATTAACTATGCAAAAACTAACCTTAATCATTCTAAAAATATTGTCAAATACAAGAGTGGGATGCTCCTCAGTATCAACCATTTGAAAGCCTACATGAGATTTTATAAGGACATTCCAAAATAAAATTATTTAAAGTGTACTGAAGTACCATGGGAATAATTTGAAATACTACTTGGAGTTCACAATTATTAACCTAACCCTGATTGCATGAATCAACTTCATTTCTTAGGTGGTCTTGATGCCATTGATGTTGTGTGATCAATTATGTTACCCTCATCCATCTCCATCAATAGACCAACAATTTTTTTCATCACTATCAAAATCAAATTCCATATCTATGGTCCTGAATTATTTAAAACTATTTTGATTTAAATTTATTGATATATCGTCAAGAGCATTTCCATCGATAATCACATTAAAGTAAAACTTGTTGTGTAATATTTTGTATTATAGTGCTTTATATACACGGTCCTTGTTAATTGTGAAGTTATAATTCATGCCACGTTGATCCTTTCTACGAACTATAATAAGTGGAAGATCATTAATTGATGTGGTAATTTATTTGATATATTTCCAATATTTTGGGGGAAGCTTATTGTATGTCCTTATTTAAAATTTCCACCAATTGCATGTGTCACTTGAAAAATTGGACTGACACATATCAATATTTTTTCTACTTGAGTGAGATTGGAAAGGTCGAATGGTTGGGGACAAGGATCCATATTATTTACATATGAAAACATGTTTCCTCTTTCTTGTCTACATTTGTTGCAAAAAGAACCTTGGGATTGTAGAAGACTATGATTCCAATATGATATTCTTGATAAATATAACACATTGTTGGTGACTCCAATCTATCTAAACGTTGATGAAATACCATTTGCATTATTTTAAAATCACTGGCAAGTAATCTATTTGGGTTTGCTATATTTTTCTTCGTCTAATTCTAAAGTAGATTGTAAATCATATTGAACAATTTTTTGAGGGGTTTATACAACATATTCTACTGATTTGGAAGCTTCTTTCTTAACATTCATTTCAATATTTTCTTCAATTTGAATTTCTTTCCTTTCCCTTGTTTGCTGTGTATTTTGTTCCTTTCCCTCTCATTGTGAACGAGATTGTTCTTGAGGTGTGCATTGATGTGTATTTTTTTAATATTACTACGTTGTGGACCATCTTCTCACTTCTCCTATCTTTGTGAATGAGATTGTTTTTGAAATGTTTGATCACCTCTATTGTCATTAATATTTTCTTGTAAGTTTTTTTCAACTTCTAATCGCTCTATT
>VDFB02044052.1:0-28899 GCA_007258455.2 Sequoia sempervirens
ATATTAAAATGATTATTTACTACAAGTTGTTTATTTTTAATTATATATATACATATATTAAAAAATAAATATATTATATTAAATTATAAGGTTGGATTACAAAGTGCAACTAAATCTCTTCATTCAAATCAATAATTGTTAAATATTAACGAACTAATGATTATTTTGTAAAGGATTGTAGAGTGACATTAAAAAAATCTATGAATTAATATTAGGAATAAGATTTGGAATAAAGATATTAGATCAATAAAATTTTGGAGTATTATATTTAAGTAATTTTTATGAGTAATATTTTATTAATTTATTTTAACTTTTAATAGTTGTAGTCATAATTTTTACTTTATTCTTAATTCTAGTTCTAATCCTAATTATAATGCTTTTAAGGTTATAATAATTAATAATAATAAGATTAGAATTATATTTTAGTTAATAATTATATTAATTTTAATTATTTTAATTTAATTCTTATTTGTATTTATTTATGATTTGAAGTTAATAAAATTTGAAAAAAAAAGTGGCAATGTTAAATAGTTTAAGATTTAATATTTTAATTGTGTAAAATCAAATCCCTAAGAACATTATTTTATATATTTAATTTATGGATGTGCTTTAATTTAAGTTTTATTTTATTATTTTAATAGTGTGAATCTAAATCTCTTCATTTTTTAAATAAAAAAAGTGGGTGTGTTTTGCAAGTTAGGGTTTGAAGCAAAATTTGGCTCGTGGGAGTGGGGGCGGCTTGGTCCTCCTCCACATGAGGCCCTATGTGGCGGCGAAGGCAGTGTACTTTGGGGGTTTCTCCTATGTGAAACATGTTATCTTTATACACTTGCTCATGCAAAGCAGGTAGCCAATCTAAGAAAGTATGAGTGGGGATACGAACCCCCCCGATGAAGGAAGTCATTTGCAACCCAAGTCCTTTCATGACATCATGGTTGGCAAGGAGGCGGATTTTCTTATTGGCATAGGCTTTTGTATGCAAGAAAGCGGGAGTGAGGCAAAACCCCAATGAAGGAAGTCATTTGCAACCCAAGTCCTTTTGCGACATCATGGTTGGCGAGGAGGCGGCTTTTCTTATTGGTGCAGGCTTTTGTATGCAAGAAAGCGGGAGTGAGGAAAATGGGGGATGCAGAAGAGGTATGTGCCCTCCTCGCTCCCCTAAAATTGACATCATGGTCCCAAATGATAAGCTTTTAGATGCTCTATGTGAACAAGACTGTAAATTGAAAAACATTACAATTTTTTTGGTTGTCGTGGACATAAACAAGGTCCTAGCATGGAAATACATGGATGAATGGTTAGCTAATGTATGGGGGAAAAAGCTTGGGATTTATTTTTCTTACTGCAAAATGATTCAAAAGGGGCTATATGTGATTTTTCTTAGAAAGCATGAAATGCAATGTAAAACCCTAAGCAAATAGTTCTAGAACATTGGAAATAATGTTTTTCGGGTCGTAGCATGGGTGTCAAAGGCCCTAAATGATGAAGTCCTGACTTTGTCAAGCCCTAGGTGGTTGGTCATCAAAAATGTGTCGCCAAGATTATGGGCTTTTGTCCCTCTCCTACTTGAACTGTATGGCAAGGTTTTAAGGGTTGATAATACAAAATCCGCACTACCTCACATGGATGTGAGGGTTCTCCATCCTGCCTAGGGTGGATTTATTGAACACCTTGCTTCTAAAACTTGAAAATGATGACATAATGTGTGGCCTCAAAATTTTAGGTGGCTTAAATCCCTGATATCTCTGTAGGAGAGAAGGGCACATAAGGAGGAATTGTCCTCTAATTGGAAAAAAAATAAACATTGAAAAGGCATAGTCGAAAGATAGGAAAAAAGCTCTGGTAAAAGATAGGGCCTCAAATGGTTCTGCAAACAACTCTAAAACTAATCAATCCTCCACCATGGACAACCTCCCATAAACTAATAATGTCTGTGAAAAAAGCACCTTCGGATTCTTTGAATTTGAGAGAGTCGTGGGGGAAGAGGGAAACCAAACACTTAACAAATTCAATAACAATAGTGTGGTCAAAATTCCAGTAGACCTATCGAAGTAGTGGTCTGGTGATATGGAGGATGGCTCATGGGAGAGTGAGGAATTCTTTGAAACCTCAAGTCAAGACTCAGATTTTGAAATGGAAAGCAATTATGAGAGTATGGATATGGAGACACAAGAAGTGAATCATGATTTTGTGGCATTCATTGAGCCCTCGACGGATAAAATTCTGGAAATCGGTTGTCACAGGGCCTGTAATGTGGAGGATCAACTAACTACCCTGCATGAGGACATAAAAGGTTGTTTTCAAAACCTGGACAGTGATGACACAACTCAAAACAAGGAAATTGATGCAAAGGGTGAGGATAACTCTAACCCAATCATATCAGGCAATAAGGGGAGGAAGAATGCCCAACAACTAGCATTAGACAAAATAAGAAATAAACCCAATAGAGGGGAAGGAAGGGACTTTGTCCCTAGCAATTAGACATATTTTTTGAAAGATTTCAAATTCTTCAAGGAAGACCCCAACAAAAGGAGAATAGAGATGTTAGAGGCTAGGCCTAGAAAAGTTAAAGATCTAGTAAATGCCTTGGAGACCAACCTAATTCCCACTTGCAACCATCCTAGCATCATTGATGGACTGGTTACATACTAGTCTGTGGAGGGTGATGGTCCAAAAGATAACCACAATGCGAGGTGTAAGCAGTGCACCAATGGTGAAGTGAGTGGTGCAAGTGGGGGTGAGGTTGACCTCCCCGAAAGTGAGTCAATTCAAATAGATGATATTTCTCTCTCAGGCCATGGTGGTAATGAAGTCAAATGCTTGACCAACGGGGCTGATCCAAATGGACTTTATGTGACCACTAAGCCCTCAAAGGTTTTAAGGGAGCATAATTCTAAGGGAGTCTCTGAGCGAGAGGGAAATGAATAGATTCCATGAAGGTCAAGGGGAAGGCCAAGGAAAGGGATGGAAACCTTAATCCCTGAGGGGAAAGGTAACCTAAAAATTATTTCCAAACAGAAAAGGAAAAAACTCAATGCATTCATTGCAAGCCTAGCACCCAAAAGAATGGAAGGCGACCATAAGGTGCCTACATGCTTTGAAATTTTAGGCCTGATAAAGAATATGCTTTAAATCCTAATCCCAATGACCCTTAACTACATTTCATGGAATGTAAGGGGACTAGAGTCTCCGAATAGAAAACAAATTGTTAGGAGATTCCTCAATAGATGCAAAGAGAAAGATGTGATTTTGCTTTAGAAAATTAAAGCAACTAGGTTCATACTAGAAACTAATCTAAGTTTCATCTAGAGAGACTCGGTCCATTTTGTTACCCATCATGATAAGGGAAAGGGGGGCTGCAATCATTCTCTCAAAGGAATGGGGGCAATATGTTTTCAGGCATGGGGTCTCCCCCTACAATAGGGTTGTCTGGGTAATACTAAAAAAGGAAGACCTCTCTTTTAGGATTTTCTTTGTCTATGCTCCAAATGAATATGGAGAGAGAATTAATGTTTGGAAATGGATAAGTGAACTAGATAGCCTCCCCTAGATCCTCAGTGGGGACTTCAACATGATTGAAAACCAAGAAGATAAACTTGGAGGGATTGATATGGAATGGAAAGGCAACGAAAAGTACTTCTAGTAAAAATGATAAACAAAATCAAATTGATAGATCCACTGGAAGGGTAGAAAAGGGGCTTTCCTAGCATATGGTACACCTGGTACAATACACAGAAGGATAACCAAAGAATCTATTACATATTGGATAGGTTTTACATAAACAAGGACTACTTCCTCCCTGACTCTCTTAGGGATGGGTGCAAAGTGGAGGTCCACCCCTATACTCTCTCTGATCACCACCTGATAAAAATAAGGATCCTCCTTAGGAAGGGACCGAGGGCTATGAGGAGGAGGGGTGGGGGTTTTCTCCTAAACATCAAGCTGCTTTAGAATAAGGACTACTTTGATTCCATTAGAACTCTCAGATTGATAAACAATGGCTTGTACAAGAACAAGAGTGCCATAGAAAGGTGGAATTTGAATGTCAAAGGGTGGAAAGCACTATTTTAGATCATTGGAAAAAATAAAGCAAAGGATAGTAGGAGGATGGAAGGTATTTTGCAGGAGAATTTGTTTCAGCCTAAAGTTGGGCTCTAGAAGGACCCAAGGAATGAGGAACTTAGCAACAAGATGATCTTATCCAAGGACTCACTGAGGAGGCTCCAAAACAAAAGAATCCAGGGTATGAAGGTCATATCCAAAATTAATTGGCTTGAAAACGGTGATAAAGGATCCAAATTTTTCTTCAAACTACTGAGAGAGAAAAACTTCAAGGAACATATAGAGAAAATTCAAGTAGAAGGGGCAACTAGTGACCAAGAAGTAATCAAGAACCAAGTATACCTATTCTACAAGAACCTTTTCTCATCTGAAAATGGTGAGAGGGGTTGGGAAAATGCAAGTAAATTAATCAGAGATGTCATTCCAAAGAAACTAGAAGGGAAAGAGGTAGAGAATCCGGGTTGTGAGGTGTCCAAAGATGAAATAAAAAAGGTTAAAGGATTCATATGTAACTCTCAGTTCCTGATATGTAACTGATAAATCCCCAGGAGCTAATGGTCTCCCAATAGAGTTCTATATGACCTTCAAGGAGTGGATTGTGGATGATATTTTTCTAGTATACAAGGAGGCCTTAGAGGTAGGCTCCCTAGGGAGTGACATCAATAAAGGCATTATTAAATTGCTCCTAAAAGAAGGTGACAAGACTCAATTAAAAATTTGGAGACCCATAACACTGTTAAATGTCTCATACAAGATTCTTGCCAAAATCTTGGCAAGAATATTGACTAATGTGTTTCCCAAGCTCATCAGTACAACCCAAACAAGATTCATCAAAGGTAGATACATTCTAGAGAATCTCATCACTAGTTGGGAAGCTTTAGAATGGGCTAAAAACACTTAACAAGAGGTTGCTATCCTTTTATTGGATTTTGAAAAGGTGTATGACAGGGTTGAATGGTCCTTCATCAGACTCACCCTTGAGGCTTTTGGATTTCCACAAAAAATTTGCAACATGGTTGTCACATTTTTCAAGGATGCAGTGGCTCAGGTAGATGTAAATGGGTCCCTTACAAAAGAATTTACTCTTGAAAGATAATTGGGAAAGGTTGTCCACTAGCCCCTACATTGTTTGTAATTGCTTCAGATGCTTTATACTATGTTCTCATGACAAATATGCTCTCTCCAAAGGTTAGATGCATAGTATTACCAAACAATGATGAATTGTTGAATGTCTAATTCACAGATGACACAGTCTTGTTTCCCCAGTTGGAAGAAGAAAATGTCTCTAATCTGATGAGAAAAATAAGCATCTTCTGTAATGCCTTAGGTGCAAAAATATCTCTCACAAAATCAATCTTTTTAGGGTGGAAGGATAGGCCCCTGATTGGATAAGAAAATTTGGTATTCAATGGGGGGCCTAATAAATAGGTAAGATATTTGGGCATACCTTTTGCAGTATGCCCAAACCTAAAAGATATGTGGAACTGGATCAAGAACCAGATTGAGAAAAATTTGGAAAAGTGGAACAAGAATTATCTTACTATGGTAGGAAGAGTCCAAATATGTCAAAAGGTTCTCTCCTCCTATTGCCTCTACTTCACCTCGGTGTGGCTTTTTAGTAGCTAACAAGTAGAGGAAATCCAAAAAAGGATTTGAGGGTTCCTTTGGTTAGATGGTAGAGGTAGCAAAAAGAGGCATGCAATTAAGTGTAGTTGGTGTTGTGTAAGCAATCTGGAGGGTGGTCTTGGTCTAAAGGACCTGAGGATTCAAGACATTACGTTGGATACCAAGTGGATCTTCAAGGCCTTGGATGGAAATGTGTCATGGAAAGTTCTAATCAAAAGTAATATTCAAAGGGCATCCCCAAAGTGTGGAAAATTTTGGAAAGACGTCCCCCTCAGTGACCTTCTTAGTTGTCTCTACCCTATAACCCTTGAAGGCTCAATGGTGTTCAGAAGAATTTGGAAAGCATGGGAAGTGGTTAAAGGATTCATATGTAACTCTCAGTTCCTACAGGGCAACTTTTTATACACACAAAGATCTATTTGGTGGAACCTCAAGCATAAATATAAGACCTTGGCTCTCCTATAGGGGTGCTCGGCCAAGGCGTGGGACAACAAAGGAATAAAATGTTTTGCAGATATCTTGAAAGATGGTCAATTAAAAGAATGGGAACAACTGAAATTTGAATTCCACATTCCAGTTACCCAGTGGAGAACATATGCTATTGTAAGAGAGGCCTATAATGGCATGGAATGGCCGGTCAGTGACAAAGACAATCCATAACAGTTCAAAGAGTTTCAATGGACCAGCGGCTCCAACATTGTGAAACTTAATGAAAAAACTATCTATAGTACTCTTGCCAAGCAGCAGGAAATATATGATTATCTAAATAATAAGTGGTATATAAACCTTAGTAGCATAGAATGGTCTAAAATCCTCTCCAATAATTGGTCCAAAACAATTGAGCCAAAAAACGAATGCTTCAGGTGGCTCCTAATATTCCATAGATTACCATACAAAATCAATGTTACTAATATTGAAATTTGCAGATTGTGCAAGGTACCAGAGTCAATATTTAATATTTTCTTTGATTGTATATATGCAAAAGAATTATGGAATTTGTTTTGTAATAAAATAGATATTTGGAATAACAATGGCACACTCAGAATGGATAGAACTCTCTTATTCAGAAGTAATAAATTTGGCAAAGAGAAAACTTTTTTTTGGTCTTGTATTTCTACAGAAATTCTATGGCACATTTGGTAAACAAGAAATGATGAAAGGTTTAAAGGGGATCTAAGGGCACTTATTGAGTCTTCAAGAAGACTCGCCATTCATAAAATTGCCTTGCAACTCACTATGACAATGGAAGTTTCAAGATTCAAGTTTCTCAAACTGTTGGAGGATGGTATCCTGCAAATAATCCTGCAAGAGGTTAGATTTGGTCATACTTGGAAAATTGGGCTACCAAGCACATATATATTTCTCCAAGCTTTAGGGATCTTCCAAAGATACTTCAACAAAAAAGTGGAAAAGGAGGAAAAAATGGAAAACCCCCACCCATGCTAAAACCTAAGGATTTCACAAAGGAGGAGATAGAGGTACCAGAGGCCCTGTTAGGCATGAAACATCCTGCAGGTAGTGAAGAATTGGCAACTTGATGTGATGCAGATGCTAGTTTTTGTGGACTTGAAACTTTTTGCCAGGTTAAATGGATATTCTATAGGTGATTAAAAATAGTAGTGGTTTTTGACAGGATTTTTTGGTTCTCCATGAGCAGGCAAGCTACAACAGTGTCCTCAACAGGGGTATATGATATATGGGACAGGTCCTGATCAGTAAGCATAATGATATGTAGCACCCAACAAGATTACGTATGTTGCTTATGTATACTCAAACGTAAATACTAATAATGATATTGCTTATGTATGGGTTTTGACATGTAGTAGTACTGCTTCTTACTCTATGTAATTGTTGTTCCAACTATACTCAATTTACAAAAATATCTTGATTTTTGTGAGATTTTCTTTAATAAAAAATAACAATTACATACATAAAGCAAACAATAAAAAATCATTATTTAAAAAAATGTTTAAAAAATAGTTTACAATCTCATCAATAACACACATAACTTTTCAACCAAAAATATGCACAAAAAATCATTCTTATAATTTGTAAAGTTAAATATTTTGCAAGTTGACTTTACAAAATTGAATTTTATTTTTATTTTTTATTTTTTAAATTTTGATTGGCTGAAAACTAAATTATTAAAAATTAATTAACTAAAAAAAAAAAAATCATTACAATAGTAGTATGCCTGAAGGAAAGTACTAATAAAAGTTAATATGTTATTTGAAGAGAAAAAATCTTTATATTAAGGTACATATTATATGTATGATGTGGAGATACCACAAAACTTAGATGTTTTACATGGGGAAACAATGTAGTAAACAAGAAGCAAGTTCCTTGAATAAGGATTTAGATATGAGAATATTATTAGGCATGGTCAACCATTCAAACAAAAAAATATATCTTGAAGGTTGTCTTTCAAATGTTTATAGGTTCAACAACAATCTAATTGTATCTAGACTTAATATTTATTTTGGTAAAATATATATTGCAAATTTGGTCTACCAAGCCATCAATCCTTGGAAGAGGGTAGTGGTTTTTTATTGTTCTTGTTGAGAACTCTATAATCAATACAAAATCTTCATGTGTCATCATTCTTTTGTGCAAGCACAATTGAGTTGCCACAAGGTTATGAGCTAGGCTTGATATGTCTTTTTTCCATGAACTCATTGATCTACCACTTGATTTATTCATTCTCCATAAATGATTTGCAATATAAAGAGGTATTAGGTATAGATAGTCTTTAAATCAAATCAATATCATGTTTCACTGCATAGTATGTAGGAAATTTTTTTGGTGACTACAAGATATTATTGTATTCTTCCAACTTGTGATTTAATTCTAAGGTTTATATTGTAAATTTTGGAACAACTATGGTATAAATTGGTGTCACAAGGATGTTCTTATGGTTAGGCATCACCATCAAAATGATATTTTTTTACTATAACTTACTAGCTTCTTACATTGCTTGGTGCTAATGAGTGATAGCTCAAGGACTACTTTTGATATGCAATATCTCTTTTCCCCATCATCTATGACAATATTTCAAGGAATTTCTTCAGATATTGCATGTCCATGGTAAATATATGGTTTCCCAAATAAAACATTACAAAACTCTAATGAAGTAACATCACAAAGGATTGTATCTTGAAAAGGTTTGATGTTGTACACCAAGTGACATTGTTGAGTGAGTGTTTCTCAAGTCCCACACTAAAACATCCAATGGAGTGTTGGTGTTTTAATAACCAAGTTGATCTCACCAATTACGTATGAATTTTCCTAATTCAATAGTTAGTAATCAGGAGGGATTGGCCAACTTAACAAGTAAAATTTTGTAAGAACTTCCCTCTACAATTTGGGCTCTACAAAACATGAGAAGGTGATCCCAAATGATGTTCTCAAGCTCTCTTGTGCCATTTTACCTATGAACATTGTAACAATAGATATGCTCTACAAATAATTTGCTTAACAATTCAAAGAGTGTAAAGATTTGGTAATACCTTTACTCATTCATCATTTTATAAGCAATAGAGCACGGTAAACTTCAACTCAACATACATTTCAATAGAAAATTAAAGATTAATTGATTTTGAATGTAGTATTTGTTAGAGATCATGAATATGCAATATAAGTATAGATCTTAGACCAATGACTTAACCTAAGGTATGGAGTCCAATGTAGCACAAACCATGATGAATAACATCTTAAAACTTAGCATCATAGAGCTTTTACAACACTACCTTAAGTATAGTATTACACTCAAGTATTCAGAACTAGAACTCATTATCGTATCCTTGTACTCATGAAACATAAATCTATGATCATATCAAAGTGATTTAACTAATTATTTGAATTAGAACAAAGATAAAATCATACATTCATTGGAACACAATGAAGATCGTTCAAAAGACCTTTGATCATTTTCATTGATGTAGTAATGGAAAAAGTATCATTTTCCTTGCTTGTTTGGATAATTGACATTAAAAATGGAATTAATGGTGTCTTGGAGTGGTGTTGTAATGTCTTGTACACATTCACACTATTCTAGGGCCTTTATTTAACTAAAAATTGCTTTAATTGGTCCTTTGCAAGGGTGTTGTAAAGTGTTGTAACACACTTTCACACTTTTCTAGGACTTATTTGATTAATTAAGCATAATGGGTCCCTTTTCAATAAAATATGCATTATGCATACCTTGTTTAAGTGTTGTATTAAAGTGTTTTAAGACACTTTCACATTTATCTAGGTGGTCATAATTCATTATGGTTAAGTGGAGTTATTAACCCCCTTTTAGGCCTTAATTTTGACACCTCTTGAAGATCTTTCTCGATAACCATAAATTAAATATCAAATTATTTTGTTGGGAAAAATTTGGTCATGGTAAGTTGATCCAGGACCCATTTTCCCTTGATGGCGAATGGGTCCTCCCTTAACAAGACCCCCCCTTTCTCAGTTGATTTGGAATGGGTTTTTGGCCTTCTTTCAGCTCCCCAAAGCTTGGTCTTGGAAACTTAGCCAAGACCCATTCACCTTTGGTATCGACCTTATTTCTTTGAATTTTGAGGTTAATCTCCTAATTTAGTATAAACAAGAGGTGAAATCACATTATTTCTCCTAGCAATTTTATGTGACTTCATGAGATCAAAAGCAAGAGAATTATAGAGCATTTCAAGAGCATTCTCAAGGAATTTCAAGGTAGATTTCAAAGGTTTATTGTAGCAATTCAAAGATCATATCATCATGTCAAGGTTTTGATTACATCATTCCATGCTCATGTTTCATTATCTTATTTCATCATTTGGTTTAATTACCTACAAAGGGTTTGAATAAGGAAAACCCCCATTCACTAAAAAATCAACAAGTTTTCTTCCTCTTGAGTGTGTGATTGTAGATTTATAGGTTGAAGATAAAGTTGAGCAAGATTCAAAGCAAAGTTGTCAAAGTTGCAAAGTTGTCATTCAAAGTGCAAGGTCACAGAAAGAGCTCTACAAAATTGAACATTGCCTTCTAGAACTTGATAACAGGGATTTCAAGAGTGCATACATCAAGGTACAAGATCCTAAAATTAGTTTTCCAAAACCCTAAAAGGACCCATTCGCCCCTAAAGGCGAATGAGTCCTCCATAGCTCAAAAACAACAACTTTCTAGCTAGGTACACAACTTGTTATGCTCTAAAAACACCCCCCATAGTTGCTATAACAATTAGGTTTCATTTTTGGTTGTTATTAGCATCTTATTTTGCATAATTTGAGGTGATTAAGGGTTTTGAAAATAAGTGATCCATCTCTTTTTTCCACACATTAGGGTGGATCCTATTTTCACCATTAATCATTTTTGGTGTGTTGGAAATATATGCCTAAATCATCACAGGCTGTAACCTCTATTGGATCCAAGTCAGTGTGATATTCTTAATGTTTGGTCGACTAGCATCTTTGACACATTATGATTTGTATAGGTCGCTGTGACCTTGCAGGAGTCTCACTGAACGCATTTACTTTGGAGTCATCGGGATAACTTATGGTGGCTCAGTGAGAAATCTTACCGAGTGGAGATCTCTGGCTGATAGGCCATTCTATCGTATATCAGGGAGACTTGGCCAAAAGGAATACTATCGGTAAGAAGTCTTACCGATGTGCAAATGTCTTGGTGAATGGTGGTTTCAGGATAACATGGAAGTCTCGGTAAGAAGTCTTGCCGAAGGCTGGTTCTCTTGCTGATAGTATACACTCAGAGTAGCTCAAGGCGATCGGTGAAAGGTCTCAGCAAAGGACGATAGTCTTGTCGACTATTAAATACTTCGGAGTAACTATTGAACATCGATGTAACCTCCTAGCGATAGCGATAGGTCTCGCCGACTCTTGGATGCTTCGGTGTAACATAAGAAATCTCGATGAAACCTCTGGGCGAGTAGTAAGTCTTGTCGATAGCAATGTTGAGGGCGGTGTGACTGGTGAATAGCGATATGAGTCTTGCCAATAGGAAGGAAATGGATGTTGATGGATTCGGTATGACTCATGGCATTCGTTATAGCGTCTTGCCGACTGTTGGGACTTATGTTGATATCGATATGAAGCCTTTAGGCATCGGGGAGACACTTCTTGTGTCTCACCGACATGCCAACACAACTTGATTGCCTTTTGAACATTTGACCATCCTATGTGGAGTCTCATGGACCAATCAAAGAAGCCGAATGGGAACCATTGGAAGATAGTTCGTTGTGGCAGTTTTGAGAGGAAGCTCGACAGACAAGGAATGACATGAATATAGTTTGTAGTTGTAGATGCTTGATGGTTCGGTTGGTTCGAAGAACAATTGTGTGAACAGTTCGAATTGTATCAGAGTGATTTCTATTATGTAAAGATTGTAATTTAAAGGTTCTTGTACCAGATTGGTCATTGTGAAAGTTGTTGTAATCTAGCATCAGAAAGATAAGTCAGGACTCTGTATGTAGTTATTTGTTATTGTAATACAAAGTGACTTCTCTTGGTGTGGTGGGTTTTTCTCCCGTAAGGGTTTTCCCACGTATATCTGGTGTTCATATGTGTGTTTCAAATACTCTGTTTCTGTTATCTTTTTCTAGTGCATCTTAATTAGACTGTAATTGTATTTTATAAAAGGTACCTCTGCATTCTTCCCTGAGGTTTTGACATTAGGAGAGTTGTTTCTGCATCTAATTTTCCTTACAAGTGTTATCAGAGCCTAGCCAGTTGTGTTATCCTTGTGGGTACGTTGGGTTTTTTGTGTCAATTTTCGTTCAGTGGGAGTCTTGTAGAAGTTTGTCAATTTTGAATTACAGATTGAGATGGCTAGCACGTCAGGAAAGATTGAAATAGAGAAATTCAATGGTAGTAATTTTGAGTTGTGGAAGCTCAAAATGGAGGATCTCTTAGTGGATCGTGATCTGTGGCTTGCTGTGTCTGGAACTAAACCTACAGGCATGAAGCAAGAAGATTGGGACCTTGTAGATAGAAAGTCCAAGGGGCTGATAAGGCTCTATTTGGCAGACTTCGTTCTTCTCAATGTGCATGAAGAGAAGACTACATCTTCCTTGTGGAAGAGACTGGCATCTATTTATCAGGGGAAGTCCTTGGTGAATAAATTGTTCCTGAGGAAGAAGTTGTACACTTTGAGAATGCAGGAAGGAGGGTCTGTTGTTGATCATTTGAACGCATTCAACATGCTGATTGCATAGTTAACATCTGTTGGTGTGAAAATTGATGAAGAGGATTGCTGTATGCTGATATTGTGTTCTTTTCCAGATTCATGGGATCACCTTGTGATGGCTATTGGGAGTACAACATCTAGTTTCAAGATGGAAGATATTGTTGCTTCTTTGTTATCAGAATAAATGAGAAGGAAATCTTCTGAGATGGCGAAGGAGGCCCTTGTTGTTAGAGGAAGGTCGAAAGTGAAAGGCAATAAGAAGGACAAGAAGTCCAAATCGAAATCAAAGGGGAGATCAAAGTCTCTTGGAAAGAATTCCAAGGTGAAGTGCTAGAACTGTGGGCAACCTAATCATGTCTGAAAGGATTGTAAAGAGGAGAAGAAGAAGAAGAAGAAGAATTCTTCCGACAATGATTCTTCTCATAGTGATGGAGACGCCTTCATTGCAGCCTTGGCTACACAGGCATCAGATGATGTCTGGCTGATTGATTCTGGAGCATCTTTCCACATGACATCTCATAGAGATTGGTTCATGAAGTATGAAGAATACAATGGTGGAAAGGTGTACTTGGCAAGTGATTCAACTTTGGAAATTTTTAGCTGTGGAAGAGTCATAATCCAATTCCCCGATGGTAGAGTGAAGGGAATCAATAATGTAATGCATATACTAGGTCTGGCTCAAAACTTACTTTCTGTTAGTATGCTAAATAATATTGGAGTGCAAGTCACGTTCTTTGGAAATGGCTGCAAGATGACTAGAGGGTCAATGGTGCTAGCAAGGGGTGTTCGTATTGGTACCTTGTATAAGCTGGATGCACATGTTGTTCAATGTAACAATGTGTCTGTGAAGTCCTGAAAGCTTTCGTGGAAAAAGAGGGAAATGTCCCTAGTTGTGTAAACTCTATGGAAGTTAAACTTCCAGCAGAAAAGACTATGCTCTGGCATCATAGGCTAGGCCACATTGGAGAAAAAGGGTTAAAAACGAAGAACAAAAAAACCTGGTTGAGGGGCTTGAAGATTGTAATCTTGAATTTGAATTATGTGAACATTGTATATATGGAAAACAACACCGTGTTTCATTTTATTCCAGTCCTCATAAATCTTTTGGTTTGCTAGATTATATTCATTCTGATGTATTTGGTCCAGTGAATGTTCCTTCTTTGTCTAAATCAAGGTACTATGTATCGTTCATTGATGATTATTCGAGAAGAACATTTGTTTATTTTTGAAAAGTAAATCAAGTGTTCAGTCAGTTTAAGGAATTTAAGAACCTTGTAGAAAATTAGACTGGAAGAAAAATAAAATGTTAAGGATTGATAATGGCATTGAATTTTGTTCTGATGATTTTTGAGAGGTATTGTAAAGACCATGGGATTAAAGACATAAGACTACACCTTATACTCCACAGCAAAATGGAGTTACAAAAGGTTCAATAGGATAGTGATGGAGAGAGCACAAAGTATGCTGAGTAGTGTTGGCTTGGAGGAGAAGTTCTGGGCTGAGGCTGTTGCTACTTGCATGTTACTTGATTAATCATTCTCCAAATTCTACTCTTGTTGAGAAAACCCTCTGAGCATGATTTGGTAAGAGCCCTCTTTAAGACATATTCGTGTTTTTTGGATGTGAGGCATATGCTCATGTGCCAATGAGAAAAAGATCTAAATTGGAGAACAAGGCTGTCAAATGTATTTTTTTGGCTATAGTGCTATATAAAAGGATACAAGCTTTGGAATCTTGATACGGAGAAAGTTGTATACAATAGAAGTGTAATCTTTCATGAGCTGAAGCTTTCTACCTTGGATATGCAAATGAGACAAAGTTAGAAAACAATAACGATGTAGTTGGAATTCCTCCTACACTAGATAAAGAGGAATTGAAAATTCAAAATGTACCTGAAACTGAGGAGAGCTCAAGCAGTTCTGAAAGTTCTGAAGAAGAAGAACAACCTCAGCCTCAGCCACTAAGGAGGTCAACCCGTGAAAGAAAACAACCTGATAGGTATGGGTTCTCTTTGATAGATTCTACTTGTACCTATGCTTTAATTTCTAGCACTGATGAGCCTAGGACTGTAAAGGAGGCATTTAAAATGTCTGATTCAGACTCTTGGTTGGAAGCCATGAATGAAGAAATGGAATCATTAGAAAAGAATGAAACTTAGAGTATAGTGCCCTTGCCTAAAGGCAAAAAAGTTGTGGGCTGCAAATGGGTATTTAAAAAGAAGATTGGTCTGGATGGCAGTGTGGAAAAATATAAGGCGAGATTGGTTTAAAGGGTTATTCCCAAGTAGAGGGAATTGATTATGGGGAGATTTTTCTCCTATAGCTAAGCTGACGTCCATTAGATTTCTTTTGTCACTTGCAGCAGCGTATGACTTAGAGGTCGAACAGATGGATGTGAAGACAACATTTCTTCATGGTTATCTTGAAGAAGAAATCTATACGTCTAGCCTGAGCACTTTGTGGAGAAAGGTAAAGAGAAACTGGTTTGCAAGTTAAAGAAGTCTCTGTATGGATTAAAGCAGTCACCTAGAATGTGGTACTAGAAATTTGATACTTTTGTATTGTCTTTGGGATTTGTGAGATCAAAATCTAATCATTGTGTTTATTATAAAGCTGAAAGTGATCAAGTTCTTATTATTGCTCTCTATGTTGATGATATGATGTTCATAGGCAATAGTAAGTTAATGATTTCTAATCTTAAGTCTCAGTTGTCTACTAAGTTCGAAATGAAAGATCTTGGTGCAGCAAGGTATATTATGGGGATGGAGATAACCAGGGACAGGAATAGTAGAAAACTTTGGCTCAGTCAGAGTAAGTATATCAAGACTGTTCTAGAGAGATTTTGCATGAATAATTGCAAGCAACTAGTTGTTCCAGTCTTGCAGGGAATGAAGCTATCTGTTGAAGACTATCCAAAATCTCTTACTGAGATGGAGGACATGACCAGTGTATCCTATGCTAGTGCGGTTGGCAGTATTATGTATGCAATGGTCTGTACAAGGCCAGACATTTCCCAAGCAGTGGGAATTCTTAGTCTATTTATGGCTAATCCAGGAAGGACACATTGGGATGCTATGAAAAGAGTTTTCAGATATTTGAAGGGCACTTCAGATTTTGCTTTGTGTTACCATGGGAACTTGGTTGAATCACAGAGGACTCTTAGTATTCGAGGCTATGTGGATTCTGATTGGGCAAGGGACATTGATAGCAAGAGGTCCACCAGTGGATATAATTTCATGTTGAATGGTGGTGCAGTGAGTTGGATGAGTAAGAGACAGGCTGTAGTCACTTTGTCCACTACAGAGGCTAAATATATGGCAGCTACACATGCTTGTAAAGAAGCAATTTGGTTAAAACGTTTGTGTTCTAACATTGCTTTTGATGTAGGGTAAACAACTATTTTTTGTGATAGTCAAAGTGCAATTTTTTTGGCAAAGAATCCTACTTTCCATGCCAGAACAAAACATATAGATGTATAGTACCACTTTGTACGAGATATGGTGGAGGATGGAAAGGTTAGTTTGGAAAAAGTTGATACTTTGGAGAATGTTGCAGATGCATTGATGAAGCCAATGAGCACAGACAAGTTCAGGTGGTGTGCCAGTGTAATGGGCCTTAGTGCCCATGATTTTCAGTAAGTTTTGTTGTGCTCTGGAGGTGCTTGTGTGATCTTCATCAAGTGGGAGATTGTTGGAAATATATGCCTAAATCATCACAGGTTTTAACCTCTATTGGAGCCAAGTCAGTGTGATATTCTTAATGTCTGACCGACTAGTAGCTTTGACACATTATGATTTGTACATGTCGTTGTGACCTTGCAGGAGTCTCGCCGAACGCATTTACTTTGGAGTCATCAGGATAACCTATGGTGGCTCAGTGAGAAGTCTTACCGAGTGGAGATCTTTGGCCGATAGGCCATTCTATCGTATATCGGGGAGACTTGGCCAAAAGGAATACTATCGGTAAGAAGTCTTACCGATGTGCGAATGTCTTGGCGAACGGTGGTTTCGGGATAACGTGGAAGTCTCGGTAAGAAGTCTTGCCGATAGTATACACTCAGAGTAGCTCAAGGCGATCGGTGAAAGGTCTCAGCGAAGGATGATAGTCTTGCTGACTATTAAATACTTCAGAGTAACTATTGAACATTGATGTAACCTCCTAGCAATAGCGATAAGTCTCTCCGACTCTTGGATGCTTCGGTGTAACATAAGAAATCTTGGTGAAACCTCTGGGCAAATGGTAAGTCTTGCCGATAGCAATGTTGAGGTCGGTGTGACTAGTGAATAGCGATATGAGTCTTGCTGATGAGGAAACTCTTGCCGGTAGGAAGGAAATGGATGTCAATGGATTCGGTATGACTCATGGAATTTGTTATATCATCTTGCCGACTGTTGGGACTTATGCTGATATTGATATTAAGCCTTTGGGGATCGGGGAGACACTTCTTGTGTCTCACTGACATGCCAACATAGCTTGATTTCCTTTTGACCGTTTGACCATCCTATGTGGAGTCTCGTGGACCAATCAGAGAAGTCGAATGGGAATTGTTGGAAGACAGTTTGTTGTGGCAGTTCTGAGAGGAAGCTCGATAGACAAGGAACGACATGAATATAGTTTGTAGTTGCAGATGCTTGATGGTTCGGTTGGTTCAAAGAACAATTGTGTGAACAATTTGAATTGTATCAGAGTGATTTCTATTATGTAAAGATTGTAACTTGAAGGTTCTTGTACCAAATTGGTCATTGTGAAAGCTGTTGTAATCTGGCATCAGAAAGATAAGTCAGGACTCTGTATGTAGTTATTTGTTACTGTAATACAAAGTGACTTCTCTTGGTGTGGTGGGTTTTTCTCCCATAAGGGTTTTCCCACGTATATCTAGTGTTCATATGTGGGTGTCAAATACTCTGTTTCTATTATCTTTTTCTAGTGCATCATAATTAGACTGTAATTGTATTTTATAAAAGATATCTCTACATTCTTCCCTAAGGTTTTGACGTTAGGAGAGTTGTTTCTGCATCTAATTTTCCTTACATGGTGAACCCGACTCGTTCAATATTGCAATTTTCTAAATTTTGGAGTCTTTAATTACATTTTAAGTTAATATATTGAATTTATTGCATTTATATTTGCATTGAATTAGGGTTTCTTCGTTTGCATTGAAATCTTGCATATCATATAGGGTTTATATTTGCATTGTTTTGCATCTTTCTAAATCTGAAAATTATAAAAAAAAATCAGTCATTTTGCATCTCATTTAGATTTCATTCAATTGGATTTGAAAATTAAAAAAAATTGCATTTCAATCTAGGTCTTGCATTTCATCTTTCTATATTGCATTTTTGCATTTAATTTCTAGAAATTTTGAAGTTGCATTTCACTGTCTACAACCTGGAACTGAAAGATATATCTAAAATCTTGTAAACCATTAAAAACAATTTAAAAAATACCCAAACAAGACCCATTCACCCTTACTGGCGAATAGGTACCTAATCAGGTCTACCTTCTAGCATTTGAAAAGGCATTAAAATTGACCCTGAATTCCACAAAAAAATCCTAGAAACACCTAACTAGGACCCATTTGCCCTTACTGGCGGATGAGTCCCTATTAGCTACAAATCTGCAATTTCAAGACATTGAAATCTTAGTTTTTAGCTTCTATTTGGTGCCATTACCTTGTTGTTTTAGTTTCATGATTTTTTGTTTCATCAATTTCATTGCATTTAGCTTAAATTGCTTCATTTTAGTGCATTGTTAAAGATTCAAAATTGCATCAAAGAATTTCATTTTCAGCTTATTGCATTGCTTAATTAGTAAATTGCATTGCTTAGAATATGAAAACTGCATTTCATTCTAGGTTATTGCATTGCCATTCTAGGGTTTGCACACTAGGGTTGTAAAACTTACATGAGCTTTTACAACTTGGTGTCTTATTCACAATACTATTATAAGATGTAGTTTGAGGCTCATGTCATCCAACAATCTCTCACTTGTCATGGATCTTGGGTGCTCTAACTCTCTTGCTGATAGTGTTGAGAATCAACCCTCCATGGCTCATAGTTTGCATACTTCATTACCCATGACTTCACCCAATGTCCTTAACATTACCGAAACCATCCTTACCATTACCACTTCCACTCAAGCTTTGCAATCTATTGAAATTCAAGGTGGAATTCCAATTATGTCCTCCACAATAGCAATGTTCGTCCCTACATACACGAGTACACAACCTACAACAACCTTCTAACCTACAACAACAATACAACCCACAAAAACATTCTAACCTACAACAACCTTCCAACCTACAACAATATTTCAACCCAAAACTACCATTCAACCAACCACAAAAATCATACCTACTAGCACTGTATACACTTCCATAGGTATTCCCGAAGGAAATGCTTCAAACACAATAATACCTCAACAATCCACCTCGAATAACCTACAATTCACTAGCCCTCCACATGCATTCACTACACCACCTTATTCCCCTCAACCTTATAACCAAAATTACCCTCTCATTAACTCAATTTTTCAAACCATGACATCCCTTCAACAACAAGTGGCAACATTACAACTGAACAATAACGGTCAACCTTTGCAATACATCAAGTCCACCCCATTTTCCCTTGACATATTAAGAGAAAAAATTCCACAAGGTATAGAAGTCCCTCGCTTTGAGAAATATGGTGGGAAAGGAGATCCTATAAGCCATGTTTCTGCCTTCACAACCTTGTGTAGTGATTTCATCTTTGAAGACAAACTATTGGCTAAGTTATTCCCTAGATCCTTGAAGGACACTGCTTTAGAGTGGTTTTCATCTTTACTGAACAATTCAATCGGTTCATTCAATGAAATAATTTATGCCTTTTACAACCACTTCCATTTTCAAATGGGTCCCAAGATGATCCTTGTGGATCTAATGACATGCAAGAAAAAGGAGAATGAAAAAGTGACTGATTTCATAGGAATATATCAAACACTTTATTCACAAGTGAACATTAAGATTCTTGATGTCGACCTTCAAATAATTCTCATCGCCAACTTACAAGATAAACTCTAAAGAAAGTTTGAAATTTTAAGGTTTCCATCCTTCACACAGTTATGTATAGCCCTTCGTGACCATGAAAACTTGATTGGCGGTTGTGATGTGAAAATCCCCCTAGTCATCCTGAAAAGACCGAATCCACAAGTCAAAATAATTATCAACCATTCAAGAAACAAATTAAGGGATTCTTAAAATTAAATCCTCCTCAAACAAGCCAACAAAACAATAATCAAGTGGCTGGTATAAAAATGAAAACTCCTTTTGGGAAGAGAGAGAGAGAGAGAGAGTTCACTCCTTTACCCGATACCTTTCACAATATCATGTTGTAGCTCATTTCCAAAAGCATGCTTAGCTTACCTCCTGTTAGAGAACATGACCCTACTTTACCATTACATAAATGCTTTCAAAAAAATGCTTATTATCATTACCATCAAACAAACATACATGGTACAAAATATTGTAAGCATCTTAAACATCTTGTGCAGGACCCTATTGATTCTAATCATTTACTAATCAGAGGTGTGAATGATCAAGTAAATAAGTCTGTAGCTCCTCCTAATCAAAATTTGTAAATATTTACAAATCCCATGCCTAAGCACAATATTTCATTTTTCAAAGCTAGTGAAATGAAGACTGACATGATGAATGTTAACACAAATGATGGCATACCATTGAACAACATTCCACGAATGATGTGATAGAATTTATCGAAGCTAGACCTCACAAGGTCTTGACTAGACAACCTCTTGACCTTTATTTCTCAGAAAATGACATACCTAAATGTGCACTCGATGGTCCTCTTTACATAGTTGGTTGAATCAATAATAAGCCCACTAATGGGATATTGATTGATCCCGTCTATGGAGAGAATGTGATCACAAAATAATTCTTATATGTGCATGAGCTATATTAAGATACATATTACAATCCGAAAGCATGGATCAAGACACATAATGGATTTTATTTCCCTACTATAGCCTTGATAGATCTCCCTTTAAAAGTGGGACTGAAAACATTAACAGTCTCATTCTCCATCATTCCACAATTGGATCAATTTCATGTAAAGTTAGGCTATCCATGGATTCACTCCATGAATTCCATCCCTTTGGTTGTGCATAAATGTCTAAAGTTTCCATTTGGAAATAACATATTCACTGTGCATCATAGCGGATTTCATCCAACCTTGGAAAAAGGGAATTTTTCATTAGATTACTTTTGGCCCAAGCCTATGGAACCTATCAAGCCTCATGAAGATTTCTTTTTCAAATCATATAAAAAATTCAAGGCAAAGAAAATAGTAGAACTATTCCTTCAAAACATGCCTCAAACTATGACCGAACCAACCATCCTTGATGAGACAATGATTGAACCTAAAACACTTCCGACCATATAAGAACAATCTATAGAACAACCTCCTACAATTTCCCACAAGAGACCATGAGATAGTACAAACAATCTCGTTGTCCCTCCCAGGGTCAAACAAGTTTACAAAGTCAAAGAGAAAGTGGTTGAGCAACCTCTTGTTGTTTCTTCTAGTCCTCCCAAGGAAGAGAAGGAAACTATGATTGAAAAACCCACTCTTACACAAAAACAAATTGACAATAAACTGAAATGAAATTGAAGTGCTAGAGAGCATAGATGTAGATGTCGTGCTATTGCTCGTAGATTGCAAACTTAAGAAAATAACCATAACATATAAAATCAAAATTTGAGCCTACCTAAAGCAATGCATGATGACTCTCAACCCTCACCACAACATAAACAAGAACATTGCATGGACATTGTTATTCTGACCTCCTACTGTGACTGAATTAGATGATGGCATTGATATTGCAAAGATTGATGAACAAGTGCATGATGAGTTGAATACATTTATTTCTTCTTCCATGAGCTTAAATGATAAAACTCCTAAAAGGAGTGTTGAAATTGGTGTGCATCCTAGTTCAACACTTGCTCTTGTCCCTTTGGCTAGTTACCTGCCTTCCGTTTATACCAAGCAATATTGGGAGGCAGATTACCTGCTTTAGGTTGACTTGCCTATGCCTTACTAGTCTTTTGCTTTTTCATTTTTCTTTATGTGATTGCATGTGCGTAATGTGATCCCCTGTGACATTTCATTTAATGTTCCTCTCTCTTTTGTGCATTCTTCTATATGTACCTTCATTCTTCTCTATGTCGTAATCATTTTTTATTTGTCTTGTGTTTTCCTTTTGGGGATGACGCAAGGCATCGAGACATTTATGTCTTTTCCATGTTGACCCAAAATATTTTTCTTTATCTTTTTCATTTGTCTTGTGTTTTCCTTTTGGGGATGATGCAAGACATCAAGACATTTATGTTTCTTCCATGTTGAGCCAAAAGGTTTTTCTTTGTTTTCGATTTCTTTGTGTCATTTTTCCAATTCTTTGAGTATTTGGGGAATGATGACAGTTCCATGCTCTATGACAAAATTGTAGCGCAAACATACTGAACCCAAATCCATAGATCCCTTATGTGTTTGTGGGTGCAACCCTTCCTTCCTACTTCATGAGGAAACTTTCTTCAGAAACATATGAAATGGCATAGGGTTTTCCAAGGAAATATCCCATGTATTAGGATCAAAATAATTGGCTACTTTAAAGAAATTGCTGACAATGATGGTGTAGCAACCACTTTAAAGTGGGGGCATACAATGATGACATATTTTGGAAAATTTCATGGCATGAGTTTTCTTTTTTCTTGTGTTGTGTCCTCTTCTTGATGGTGACATTGGGTTTGATGTCATCCAAGAGTGTATGATCTACTATCATGGCATGATGTGAATGAGGCATCCCATGGGTGACGATCTGACACTTTTGACTTGTTCTATCTTGGATACATTAGGCACAATGCTCCCTAAGAGGAAGACTATGACACGAACAAAGAAAAATCCCCTTTAAGCAAAATTTTTACATGACATTCAAAAACATTTACAAAAGTATTTTCATTGTGGTGCATTATCAAAGCTGTCAAGAGGATGACTTGAGTATGGTATGAGAGGCTAATATGATTCTCTCATTTGCCACTTTGTTGGGACAACTCACCTAGTGATACACTAAGGTTCTACTACCCCAAAGTGAGCACACATATTTTGGGACAACTCACCTAATGGATAGACTGAGGTTCCACTACCTCAGAGTAAGCAACACTTGTTATGGACAAACAACCACCGCCTCACATTGCGTTGAATCGATTGTGCTTGATCCTTTGTTTTTGTTTATTTGTCTTGGCCTTTGATAGGGTATGATCATGTACCTTTTTTATTTCTGCATAATTAAGTGTCTTGTATGTTTACTTTAGTGTGAGTTTGACATGGGGTCATCCTCTCACTAAAGTGGGGGCAAAATGTAGTAACAAAAAAAGTAGCCTTTTCCTTGCTTGTTTGGATAATTGACATTAAAAGTGGAACTAATGGTGTCTTGGAGTGGTGTTGTAATGTATTGTACACATTCACAATATTCTAGGGACATTATTTAATTAAAACATGATTTAATTGGTCCTTTGCAAGGGTGTTGTAAAGTGTTGTAACACACTTTCACATTTTTTAGGACTTATTTGCTTAATTAAGCCTAATGGGCCCCTTTTCAATAAAATATGCATAATGTATAGCTTGTTTAAGTGTTGTAAAGTGTTTTAAGACACTTTCACATTTATCTAGGTGGTCCTAATTCATTATGGTTAAGTGGAGTTGTTAACCCCCTTTTAGGCCTTAACTTTGACACCTCTTGAAGATCTTTCCCGATAATCATAAATTAAATATCAATTATTTCATTGAGAAAAATTTGGTCCTAGAAACTTAGCCAAGACCCATTCGCCTTTGGTGACGAAGGGGTCCTCCCTTAATGAGACCCATATTTTTGAATTTCATTTTGGTGGGAATTTAATTATCTTTCTTTCCACATTTGGTGCCGGCCTTAGTTCTTTGCATTTTGGGGTTAATCTCCTAATTTAGTATAAATAAGGGGTGAATTCATATTGTTTCTCCTAGCAATTTTATGTGACTTCATGATATCAAAAGCAAAAGAATTATAGAGCATTTCAAGAGCATTCTCAAGGCATTTCAAAGCATATTTCAAAGGTTTATTGCAGCAATTCAAAGATCATATCATCATGTCAAGGTTTTGATTGCATCATTTCACGTTCATGCTTCATTATCTTATTTCATCATTTGGTTTAATTACCTACAAGGGGTTTGACTGAGGAAAACCCCCATTCACTAACAAATCAAAAAAAATTCTTGCCCTTGAGTGTGTGATTGTATATTTATAGGTTGAAGATCAAGTTGAGCAAGATTCAAAGCAAAGTTGTCAAAGTTGTAAAGTTATCATTCAAAGTGCAAGATCACATAAAGAGCTCTACAAAATTGAATATTGCCTTCCAGAAATTGATAATCGGGATTTCAAGAGTGCAGACATTAAGGTACAGAATCCTAAAATAAATTTTTTGAAACCCTAAAAGGACCCATTCACCCCTAAAGGTGAATGAGTCCTCCATAGCTCAAAAACAATAACTTTTTGGCTAGGTACACAAATTTTTATGCTCTAAAAACACTCCCCAATAGTAATACTTAGGTTGCATTTTTGGTTGTTATTAGCATCTTATTTTGCATAATTTGAGGTGATTAAAGGATTTGAAAATAAGTGATCCATCTCTTTTTCCCACACATTAGGGTGGATCCTATTTTCACCATTAATCAATTGATAACTCATATAAAGAATACACAATGAGAGAATTGGCTTTAGAATTATGCCATTCTTAAATTCAAATGCTAGTACTATTATACAACTATAAACTTGCAAGAAATGAAGACTCAATTTAACCTAGATATAGATTAGACTTCTATCCTCTGTATTGTCTATTACAAAATTTCTTTTGGAGATCAATCAACAACCTTGTTAATGGCCCTGCTTTCCCTTTTATAAAAACAAGGGAGAAAAACAAGATTCAGGCCAATTGACACTTGTCATATATTCATTTGATAATCACAAATTAAAAAATGGCTTGCATCAAACCCTTGTTTTCCAAAGTTGCAAATGGTGACAAAATTGTGTGAATCAAAAGCCAAATCTGACTTTCATGAACCTCCTGGATGCAATGGGACAGCCAAAAATACCACCACTATAGCCAAAAGTGTTGCAATCACCAGATCTCACCAAAATGCATACATGCAATATAGGATTAAAAAATATTTGCAAACCCTTTTTGATTCTCAAGATCGTATTGAAACACAAGAGAAGAGCATACGAGGAATTCACAAGATCATAAAAGAAACTCAAATCACAATAGAAAACTTGATGGTAGAAACTCTCTAATGAAAAAATGGAAGGGGTTTGCAAGATTCAAAGCTTTGATACCATGTTGAAGTGAGCAACCAAGATCTTCAATCTGCAACACCAAATAACCTCCACAAGAAATAGGGAGAAGCAACAATGGAAGATGCTATTCCACCAAACAAGAATTTCAATATGATACAATATGATCAATATGATTATAAAGGCAAGGATGAGAGATAGGCTAAAACAAGTTCATGACAAGTGTCTTAATCCTATCACATAAGACAACTAACTCATAACTACCTAGGATGATGTGAAGTCTAGATAAGACAACTAAGACTTCTAGAAGAATGCTTATATCCTAAGTAAACCTAACATGTGAATTAAGTCCCCTAAGTCCCTAGTAAAGAATTAATTAGGTATAAGACTTATTCACACCAACAGAGGGCACCTCTTCTCTATCTATAGAGTAGATTGTGTGTGTGTTTTTGTTCCCCCGTGCTTGCGTTATATGTTCCTGGATGACCTTTGTCACCCCCGTAGGTGCTTGGATATAGGAGTGTTTTTTGTGTCATGAAAATTCCTCTACTTGTAACATCATTCTTCTTCTATTGTGCATTGATTTTTGAAAATTGGGGACGATGCAAAGTGTTGGGGGCATTTAGGCTCCCCTTCCATGTTGACCCAATTTTTTATTTTTATTTTGTCTTCATGTGCATTCTTCACATGGTTTGATATAGTATGGGGTTGATGATAGTTCATTAATATACTATTATATCTATTTATCTATATTTATGAGTAGCTTTGACCTCAAAATATCAGATCACCCCTATGCCCCTTGTTCATGATGTTACTGTCTCTTTTTGTATCTTTGCTCTCTTATATTTTGTGCTTGCTTTGTGATGTTGTGTTGCTCATGTGTTCTCCTTCGCATGTGTGACAAAATTACCACAACTACATCTCATTATGTTATGCGGGCCACAACATCACTTTTTCATTCTTTCTTTTCACTCCTTAAGATGTCACATGCCTTGGTATTCGACACGGACCATCCTAAGGGGAGGCTATCATGTCACTTCAATTTTCAAAAAACACATTTGGTGGCCAATGAATCTTTTCTCAAAAATCCTTTTCAAATATTTTTCAAAATCACATTCCTCAATAAGAACCCCTAGTGGAATATTCTTCCTTCATCATGGGTCCGTAAAGAAAGAGCTTGAAAAAATTTCCTTTGAGGAGGGAGCACCTTCTCCCATGGGTGAAGTTTTGACCTTCCCCTTGCAAAGGGACCTTCTTCCTTTCAAATACCTTGATGAAGTGAACATCTTTCAAAAAGGACTCCTTGATGTCGAATTGATTTACAAAAAATACTATTACACTTTCAAGCTGAGCATCCCTTGAGTGGACCCCCTTTCTTATGAAGGGTTCCTGAGGGACCCCTTTGAAAGTCTCTCCTTCAATCTTTGACTATTTGTGTGATTGTCTACTTTCTTGTCTACCTATGTGGCTTCTTTTTTATATCTAACATGTTTTTGTCTATGGATTAACATGTAGCTTTGCAGGTGCGCTTATGAAGCTGCTTTTTAGTCTAACTCTGCAGAGTCCCCTCACATTAGGATTCCTTTAGGAGAGAGTACCTGGGGAAACCTTCTTTGTAGGTTTGAGGACTTGTGAAGCACTTGCATCTTGTGGGATTTTTTCATCGTTGGTCTACGGGCCTTTGGTACACTTTGATCAAATTTGTAGCTTCGAGGATCTACTAAGTCCTTTGTTCGAACCTCCTCAAGAGAGAGTACCTGTGGAGCCATTTTACTGCCCTCTTATTTTGAGTTCACCAAATTGTAGTTTTCTTCCTTGATGGTTTAGGTATATGTTTCTAAACTCTTCTACTTTATTGAACACTCATTGACACTCATGCTTGCTAAAGTGGGGGAAAAATGTATAGGAGTGAATTTGCAACCCTCTTACAAATTCCCCTCTTACACCCTCTACTTTAGAAAAATCAAATTTGACTAAGTAATTCCACACCACCTATCTACTTTCCATCCACTTGTTGCTTGTTCTTTGTGTCTGTGGGGGAATTTTAGTTAGAGATGCATGCATGATATGTGGACATCTACACAGTACCCTATCGTCCCTGATAGATTCCTACCTTTGGAATCCACAGAGATGTTACATTCTCAATTGGTGACGAAGTGTAACGCCTTTGTGCCTTCTAGTCGACCTGAGAATATTTCCCTCCTAAATTTTCTTCAAATGCATATCTTCCATTGGGATTCCATCTTCTTCACAATTTCACATGCTGCCTTAATCTTGCTTGACAATTCTAGAGCTCCTACACATCTTCTCTACTTCTTGCTACACTTTTTCCACCATTGGAGTTGTGACTTGGTGTCTTACGGGACTTCTTCTTCATTGTTGTGGCATCATATACCTTACCAAGCTTGCATCCTCCTCTACGTGCTTGAGGGCACCCTGATTGAGAAGGTGATATTGTTTCATTTCTCCATTTCCATATCATTGCCACTTGATTTATGTAGCATAGTGTTATTGCTATCATTCGGTATCTTTTCTATTACTCTCTTTATCATATTCCCTATCTCTCTATTTGGTTGTATGTGGAGGTAGAAACACCAAAGTGTGGGTTTGACTATGGAAAACCCCTATACAACCCCAACATTTTTCCTCTTGGTTGTGTGTAGGTACATGTTCGGGTGGAGCTTGCTAGCAAACTAGACTCTTTGTGAGTTAACCTTCATCACCTTCATCCTTGTCATCTTCTACATCATCATTATAGTTATTTTTCTCATTCTATTTATTTCCATCTTATTTAATATTTGAAACCTCAATTGCTAAGACGTTAGTAGGTTTTTGTGCCTTGTACTATACTTTTATACTTTTTGGCCATATGAATGTTGACACCCCAGAGAGACGTCAACGTGCCACACTATTGTCCTTAACCTGTGCTATTGTCCTTGGGTAGACAGTTGCCTGAGGTACGGTTAGGGTTCCAAAAACCTACTCGATTAGCTCCATTCAAACTCCTGGGTTAGTAGAGTGACAAAAGAACTTGAGAGTGTTCTTTCTTCTCTATCCTTGACCTTAAACACCTATCCAACTTGAGGTAGATTAGGGCAGCCCTCCGCTCTTGGATCTCCATGACCTAGAGCCTTGGTGTGGTTGGTCCCCGTCCTCTACACCTTCCATCTTTATTTTCCATAATGCATAATTTGAGCCATCGAATCTAGGATATTCCAAAGCAATCTATTCACCATCTCGAATCTACCTTAAGCAGTTAAGCTCTTCTCCAAGGAACATTGCTTTGATACCAATTGTTAAAATGAATAAGACAATTGAGAGGGGTGTTGAATTAGTTGTAGCAAATTAAACCTTCAAAATCCTCTACAATAATTAGATCCACATGCATTCATTAAACCCTTATTCTGTTAGTATAATTAAATATGGAATGCACTTAATATAAACTAAAATTACAACACCATACACAAGAAAACACCAGAATTACGTGGAAAACCCAATCATGGAAAAACCATGGTGAGGATTAGCTCAAAATATAAGTAATTGCAAAACTGGTACAAGGGCTCACTACCAGAATAGGACACACTATCCAAAAGGGCTCACAGCCACAAAAAGAAATACAAGAAGATGGAAGAGAAATTTTACACAAAGAATACTTCTCAATGCAACA
>VDFB02044054.1:0-15607 GCA_007258455.2 Sequoia sempervirens
ATGTACTTGTTGTGTTGGTTCAAAGAATAAACTTGCCGCAATCGAAATTTAAAAATTTCATGATTTTTTGGATGCCCCAGCGGAAAGAAGTACACTGGTACATTGCCCCCTCGAGAGATCGAGCGAAAAGATTTGATTTGAGGGTCGATCTCGCGATAAAGAGGTTCAAAATGGATGGTTATGGATGACGATGCAAATGAGATGATTTCAAGATGCTTAGAATAACAAATCTATATTATTATAAACAACTTAAATGATGATATGATATGAGATGGATGAGATGGATGATGTGATATGCTATGATTATGCAACGGATGATTTATGATATGCTTAGACTAACAGATCTATATTATGATGATGATGCAAATGCAATGCATGTGAAATGATCGATGTTTCCCATTATGTATGATATGAATGATATGTGATATGCTGACTGTTTGTAGATGCAGGATGGATGCATGGTGGATGCATGACGGATGCATGATGTTAGTGCGGGAATGAGATGATGACAAGAGGATCCAACAAGTCCATGATTGGTCGAGACTTTATTAGAGATGACGATGATAGATGATGATGATGATAATAAAAGATGATGACAAATGATGATGATAGATGGATGATTTGCTTATCAAGGATTGGGATTTTCAAAGGGTCACTTACTTTATTTTTGATAACACGCCTAAGTACGATGCATCAAGGTATAAAGGACCAGGATGGCGTGGTACTTAGTGTGATGGACTTTGACTCAACAAGCGGATAGGAGTATTCTTGTTCACACTTGACATACGGAAACCTTGCTGGTACCTAACAAAGCAAGTATTAAGCCAAGTTATATTAAGAGCATCCAACAAGCACGTGAGACAAAAGATAATGATGCGTTGCCCCATTCCTATCTCTCTAGGAAATCAACCGTTCGGATATCATCGAGGTCCTTGGAATGAGCGCAATAAGATAAAAAAGAAAAGATCAAGTACACAAACAAGCCAACGTTCTTCATACCTCTAGCCAAAGGGATTTGTTTTGATAGGATAAGAATCCAAGGTGATATCCATAAATGATGCCCATTGTCGGAACGATATATCCTAGGGCATGCATTGTACAGGATGATGATGGTTTGATAAGTTGATTGATAGGCTGTTGATATAAGGTTGACTGACATGTTTGCGACTGATCAAGAGTTTGATTTTGTGTTCAATGGTTCATTGTTTCAATTTTGATTTTACGATTGAAGCTTGATTTTCATTTATATGATTGTTTACCTTGTGTTGTCGAAAGGATGAAGGTGGCGATCCGTTTATTATGGATGATTGATTGTGTGGATGAAGCGGGGAGTAGAGGCAGATGGATTTTTTCAAATATTTGGATGTTTTTGGCGTTTTGAAATGTTTTGAGGCTGTTTTGGTGTTTTGGATTTTCGCGATGTTTGATTTTTTGATTTTACCGAATGTTTTGGATTTTTGATGTTTTAATTTTTGGATTTTGATGTCACCGAGGGAGGCTTATCAAAGATTAGCCTTACCCTACGTTAAGCTTCGAGAGAACTGACGTAGTTGGATTCAATGTTTTGATGTTTTACCTTTTAGGCTTGTTTTGGATTTTGATATGTTTTGGATGTTTTTGGATTTTCGCATGATTTTGACAATTTGGATATGGATATGTAATGATATCAGTGTTTTGTTTGGGATTTTGTTGAAAACCAAGCTAAGGTGGATTGATCAGATCGATGGATTGATGATGATGATAACATTGTTGAGGATACACAACAATGCAATGATAGTGTTAAGTAACACAAGGATTGGGATGTTGATTGGATTGATGATGATAACATTGTTGAGGACGCACAACAATGCAAGGATTGGATTGATCGGGATTGATAATGATAACATTGTCGAGGATACACGAAAATGCAAGGATAGTGTTAAGCAACACAAGGATATCCCGAGATGATGATTTTTTGATTGGATTTGATTGATCATGATTGTTGAAGCTTGGTTTGGAACAAAAGATGTTTTAGATGATGTGATGTTGACGTTTGAAGTGCAACCTAGATGCGACTGATATCGATTGTTTGGATCGATGTTCGATGAAAGTTGAAGACTGATAAGGAATTTCTTCTCGTCAAAATATGCCATGGGCTAATGATTTGGATTTTTACTCACAGGTGGTGGACCAGTTTGATTTCACGTTTTCCAATGTTTAAATCACCACATAAGTCGAAGGACACAGACCAAGATTTATTCCTGAACCAGGATGTACATATCTGCCCCCATTGTCTAGCAATGTATGGAATGTGATGGGATGGATGCTTGGATAGGTGTATGGGTGGATGGACATGGATTATCTTGCGATAAGTTAAGGTGTTCGGATAACGAATGCTCACTTGGATAGTGCTTCAAAGCTCAAATAATGCTGCATAAGATAGGATCAATGAAAATGACCCATGTCAAGATGTTCACCGTAAGCAAGCGTAAAGCGTGCCCCAAAATGTCATCAAGATCAAGATAACCGAGATGATGGATAAGGATATATGCGAATGTATTGGATAAATGGTTCATGGATGGATGGATTTATTATGGATAAGATGGATGGAATGTTCAATTTATTATGGATGGGATGAGATGCTTTCATCTGAACTGGCGCACGTAGATGCTCGATTCTACACATGACGCCTGTTTGCCAGGTTTTCATCATGGTCTTGCCCAAAGCGCCGCCCATGCGGTTTTCACTAGAGGACGATTTTTTTCTCTTCATCGCCAACTTTTTTCTTCGATTTTTTTGGATTTTTTTGCTTTTTGTTTTTTTGATTTTCCGAAAGATTTGTCAACCATGTGGTGTCGTTGATGAAGATGCCCTATCACAAATGTTACCCAGATCCTCGGCCTCAAGAAGTTGCTTTGCCAAGACAATGCAATTTGAATTGTGGAACTTTGGGATTCTTTGATCCGCTTCATGATACCAAATATGACTTTGTCTTTGTGCAAGACATCATGATAGATTGCCTCTCCTAACTTATGATATGTGTCATTGCAAATACATGGTCAATGTAAGAACTGGATATCATGTGTGAAGGAATGGATGGAGTGTTTTTAGGGATAAGAGATGGATTGGTTGACAATTTGGAACATTTGACTCTCCAAACTTGGGAAGATGAGCAATGATGGTTGGATATAGAAGTGTGCATGGAATTAGAACCAACTACTTGATACACTTTGTACATTGCTTGAAAAGCATGCTTTTTTTTTTGTGGAAATATTTGATGGATACTTTCCCTTTTTGATTTTCTCCCTACGCTTTGGACTGATGGAGTTTGATAGGGATAATCTTTCTTTGTATTCTTCGGTATCCATATGTATTTGATTTGTCCATTATGCTTCTCAAATTCTTTTGATTTGATAACGTTCTTTGTACTTTGATTCAGATATGTCCTTTGACGTTGGTCCCAATTTATGGATGGGGTGATGGGTGGATGACGATTCATGACGTGACTGGTTGTAGTATTGGCAATGGTTTCATCATAAGAACTCTTCGTGCTCTCTATGTTGACGTTTGTTTGAGACGAAGTTGCCCCCAGTATTGTGGAAGTAGTACCTTCATGCTTTGATTTCGCTTGTTCCAAGAGCTCTTGTTCAATAAGTGTTCTCTGATAGATGACCACCGTAGGTGACGTTCTTTCAATTTGCTGCTCCGCTAACTCTGGATGTTCTATCTGACTTGTTTCCTTGAGTGGATAATGATGGATATCTTTATTCATGATGTCCTCAATCTGAGTTTTGGACATATTTGATCCTGATGTTGACAACTCCGTTTGATTGTAGGAGTTAAGAATCTGCTCTTTTTGTGTAACAAAATCTTGTTCTATATGAAGATCATCTACGTGTCCATCCATAGAAAGCATCTCATGGGTAGATGGAGGAGTAAGTGCTATGTGGATGTGATCATCTTGCATAGATAGGAGAGTGTCCATTAGATGATTGTAGTATCTTGAAGATACAAATTCTTGATCTTGAATGATTTCGAAGTTGCTTTCGACATGCTTTGGATCAAGTTCTTGACATGGGTCAGTTTCAAAGGATGGATCGCTTACAAATGGTGCCTGGATATCTTCATTATACATGGTAAGTGGCTCAAGTTTCAAGTTTAGGGTTCTTTCAGTATCTGTAACCATGCGGTCGAAGGGGATCAACATGTTTTGAAAAGGACCATTGCTAGACTTTGGTGAAAGATTTTGATCATTCTTTGGAATAAATTCTTGAGATATGTCCTCTAACTCGTAAGATGATGTAGAGACATTTTCATCATGATCATTGGTTGATGGTTCGTGCATTATGTCAATGGGATCAAATAATCCCAACACTCCTTGAAAGAGATCACTAAAAAGTGGCTCTTGATGTATGGTGAGTTGATCATCGGATTGTGTAGATATATCCTCAATGTGCTCCTTGATGGAGAGGTTTTGATCATTGTTTTCAAAAATTGTGGTGGAGAGATTGTGAATGTCTTCGACCATAGAGTCAAGTGATGTTGATATTTCTTGAATTGGCTCATTGTCGAGTTTTGTTGGTGGATTTTGATCGAGATTCAAAAGTGACTCTCGACATATGTCGATTTGATCACTGGATGAAGTAAACGTGTGCTTAGTGATGGATTGATCTTGGTCCTTGTTTTCAATAGTTGTCATCTTTTGTGTTTGTTCTCGTGTTGGTTGGGTAGCTTGAGAGGCTTGGGCAACTTGAGAGGATTGTTTCACTTGTTTCACTTGTGTTGCTTGTTGCATGGCTAGATATTGTTGGAATCCCTTTTGAAAAGCAGCTTGTAATGTCACGTTGTATTGGATTGATGTGGTGGAAATTGGTGGTGGTGGGGGTGGTGGTGGATTTAGAATCATGTTGGATGTAGTGACAAGTGTTTGAGATACGCTCGGAGCGATCATGGTAGTGAGAGGTTGAGATGTGATGGGTGTGATAGTGGTGTTTGGAATAACCGAGGTGATAGGTCCTTGGGAGACCGTATTTTGATTGGTTGGGATCATCATTGTTGCTTGATTGGATACCATCTGTTGGTGCGATGTCGATGGTATATTCGAAGGATTTGACGTGATGGTTTGATTGATGATAGTTGGATTGAATTGGGTGGATTGATTGGTGCTAGGTAAAGGGGGAAGCCCTAAACCAAGGAATGATGTAAGTAATGGTGGTGGATATTTCCCTTGGCGCAATGCCTCAACTATTTTGGAAAGTTTCAAAATTTGATCTCGCCAAATTTGTTCTTGATTTTGATCTTGACTCACTTGAGATAGTTGATTTGGCTTGTGTTCAAGTAGTTTTGGCATGCATGCTTGCGGTTTTTGAATGGGATTATGGGAAAATTGACTTTGGATAATGTTCTGATTTGGGATGATGTTCAGATTTGGCATGATAGGATGAACATTGTTGGTATTGGGAATCATTCTTCCAAAGTTTTTCGAGTTAGGATTCATGTTTCAAAAAATTTCACTTGGTACATCCACATTTGGTTTGTAGGGATTTGGTGGGATGACGTTGTTCACTTCAAGGCTCATGCATTGATTATTCAATTGGTGGATTTGTAGGTTTGGACTTAGATCTATCATTGGGAAATGTGTTCTAAACTTTGACTTGGGCATACTCACACTTGTTGTACCATTGACATTTGTCGAAGGTAATGATCCCATGTATGGACTTTGATAATTGATAGGCATTGCAAGGCTTTGAAGATTCAACTGATTTAGATTACTCAAGATGTATGGATCAAGTGTATATTCCATGTTCCTCTTGTGTTTTGACCTTGTTGCAAAGTGACCTCTAAGGTTCTCTAGGATCAATGATGATATGAAGAATGAATGGGGTGAATGATATGAATGATGAAAGTTTAGGGACTTTGTATCAATGCTAGACTTAGGGTTTGATTTTGACTGTTTGATGTGGATGATGAACTTGTAAACCCTAAGATGTTGGATGTTATCTTTAGGATGAACTTGTTCAAAAGGTTTTCTAATTCAATTAGATGTATGAGAAAGGATGCATTCCCACACACCTAATTAAACAATTGACTTTGATTTGGTTTAAGGATGTACCCAAGTCTAGAATGATGTTTGCAAAGATCTAAAGTTGTTTTGGTGAGATGGATTGATGAATGTTTGGAAGATAGATGAAAGTTTTGATGATCCTAAGAGACTTAGAGAGACTTTGTTTACTAGGCCAAGGTATTGAAGAACACACTTTTTTCTAAGAGCAATCAAAAGACCAATATGACCAAGAGATATCAAGCACATGTGTGGGGTCCAATTCGTTATCTTTGCTTAGTGTATTCCTTTTACCACAAACACACTCTTGATTAAAGTTTCAAACTAAGATGTACCAATGTCTTAATTTCTTTAAACCCCACAAGATATTTTATGTGGAAATTCAATGAACTTAAGGCAAGGGTTTTCCTATTGTTTACTCAAAAAGACAAATTGAGGTATAATCCAATGCTTAGGAACCTCTAAGGACGTGAATCCCAAGGGAAAGCAATAGCATATGGATTGAGTCAATGATATTTGTCTTCAAGAGGGTTTGAAAATTTGAGAATCATGTTGAATGTTTGTTTGCAAATGTTTTCGGAATACACACTATGTTTTCAAACAAAGACAATTACAAGCCCTATGGATGTAAGACAATATTTGTTGATTCCCACTTGGACAAGTCCAGCCCACGCTATCTCTCTAGAAGCGAATGGTTAGATGCTTGACCCCACTGGCTCCCCTCCACGGCACTCACTTATACGAGGCAGCCAAGCATCAACACCTATGAAACTCCCATGGCATGCTTTCCATTTCTACTAGAAGACTGTAAAAGTGTGGGGCGGCTTCAAAACGACCGTTCTTGCACCAACAAATAGATTAAGGGATTTTGGAAAATTCTAGCACATGGGTTCTGTAAGGATCCTTCCGCTCGCGGGAGATTGACTCCATACCGCAAGAGTCCCTTCGATCCATCTTGTTCCAGCCAACCGCTGATTATGGCGCTTAACCAAACCCTCATTTATATCCCTACTGAAATACTCTTGGCTTTAGAGTGTTACCGTTGAGTCGCCGCTGGTGAGTACTTTTTCCCCAAGGAAGGCCTCTAAGATAAAATGCTTGTTAAAAGACACAATCCGTGAATCCTCGATCGCATCTTGATGGCACAAAGAAAGAAATGCACGCTTAAAATGCCCCTACTCACACTCGCACAAGATGTTCAATTTTTAAGCCCAAAATGAAGTGTTTTAAAGCAATAAAATGTATTTTGAGTGTTTCTCTTGCACCCTAGATCGCACGAAGCGCAAGGGGAGAGGATACATACTCAAAAAACAATCACACAAATCAAACACTTGTTCATTTTATACCTCTCCAAAGCAATTGTGAATTCGTTTTAAGCACCAAATAAAATATGAAGATTGCTTGTCCAATTTTTAACCCAAAACAAAATCTAGTAAGTGTGTCCTAAGATTCATTTTAAGTCCTTTGCAATAAAAATCAAATTGTTCGTTTTAGACCCAAACGAAAATTAGTCTCCTAAAACGAAAAGATAAACAACTTCGTGTAGTGTTGATCAAACACTTAAAGTGTTAAAAAACACATTGTGTTTTCAAAAAAAAAATTTCCTCCTTTCCCCTCCTTTCGTGAAGTAGTATTGATCAAACATTTAAAGTGTTAAAAAACACATTGTGTTTTCAAACAAAAATCCTCCTCCTTTCGTTTTTGTTTGCTAGCCTTCTCCTTATTGATTTTTTTCGTTTTTTGCTCTTCCTTCGTTTGTACCTTTCACTTGCCCTTGTTCGCTTTTTGGTACCTATAGAAGAAAAAGACAATAGTTATAATGTTAAAAATCAGTTTTTGAAGAGACCCCCTATAATCACCGATATTAAAATAAACAAGCATGACAATATTAACTCATATCAAAAGAAACAAGCATGCAGCCAATGGCTTTTAGTTCTACTTCTAAAAATAGACAAGATGACCCATCCTTTCTTGGAAACCTTTTTACCTAATCCATCGATGGACATAAGCTTTTATAAGCATTTATGAATGCTTATTTCTATGTTGGAGTACGTGTGTTCCAAGATTGTTAAAAGGTCAAACCAGATAATGAAATTAATCTTAGATTAGCAAATTTTTGAACTTCAGTCTGACACCAAGATCAAATTAGATTGTTGAAACCACATGTGACAACAACTCATAAATTGATTTAACAAATGGACACCTCCTTGAAGACCTTTTGCAAATAAATGAAAATCTATAAAGATTGCCTCAAGGTAAAAGAACACAGTGTATTGGTTGTTTGGATATCATCATTGGGCCATTGGAATTTGCGCATCATAAGTTGGCCTATGGGCAGGTTGTACGCAGAGAAGCCCTGCAGAGATGAGTTCCTTTCAAACACAAAATGTATAACCTTCTGTCAGATTTCATAAATATCTCTGTCAAGTCAAACATAACGCAGCAATTGCCAGCTTAATCAGTACAATGAATAGTGAAGAGTAAATTCCGTGAGGGCAGAGATAGGTAAAGAGTATACTGCTGCTAACCTGATTTGTAATAAAGTGGTCAGTAATGAAAGTCGTGATTGTAGTTGGAGGTCACATGATTATTAAGACAGGTCGTCATTATATTCCTTGACTAACAAGCTTTGGCCTAATGGGAAACAGCAGAGACAAGGTGTGCAGATATGAAAGAATAGACAAGGCATTCGAAATGTTTGACAGGAATGTGAAAGCGTAGACAAGGCGCGCGAACTGTTCTGACAGTCTATAAGCGTAGACAAAGCGCGTAGACAGTGTGATAGTCTATAAGCATAGACAACATCAAGATGCGGAAGCATAGACAAGGCGTGCTGAACTGCATTGAAAGATCATTCCAAAGAAATGATAAAAACGTCATTAGTAACTGTAGTTAGCAATAGATGAGTGGATCGTATTCAAAGCTATGGACGCAAAATGGATTTGTTGTAAAGCTTCAGAAACTTTTAAGCAAATGCAACCTGCAAGGCGTACAAGACATGTGAACTGTTAGATAGAAATATGGAAGCATAGACTAGGCGTGCGACCTATGTGACAAAGTGCCGCAGAAGCATAGAGAAGACATGTGAGCTGTTTGACCGAAGATTTCTTTGAAATGTGATCTTAAGGAATGTCGCGCAGGAAGAAGCATTAAACGCGTGAGGAACTTTTCAAGCAAAAACCAAAATTTTCAGCCTTTGACCAGCATCCTCCCCTTCAAAATGTTTAGTGTCATTTTATTGTACCGCCCCAGTTATAGCTAACTTAGAGGAACACGCACAGCGAAAGATTGATATGCAAGTGGACACAAAGAACAGGCACGTCGACTGTTATAAGAAATGCCTGAAAGAAATGTCAGCTCAAGGTGAACAACAATGTAATTGGCAGGTGTAAAGCGCACCACAACCTATGTTGTCATCCCTCCAGCCCGCGCCCAAACAGATGTTGTAATGGCAGCTGCCGTGGGAGATATGTATGCAAAAAGCTTACACAAGGCGTGTGAACTTTTTCACTGGATTCCTCAAAAGAAATATTGTTTAGAATGAAATGATTGCATGATACGCACCAAATGGACTTGAAAAGGCTTTAGAAACTTTTAAGCAAATGCAATACATTGCTTTGGAAGACATCTACGCAAGATATGGTCGCATAGACAAGGCTCGTGGACCTCTTGACAAAATGGCTCAAAGAAATGGTTTATGCACAGGATGGATTCAATGAAAAGGGTCTAGACATTATTCACTCAGCAATTCAAAATTACACAATGCATAGACCATCCCAGACTAAAGTCCAAATCTTTCGCAGAAAAACAGAAGCTTCATTTCATGCAGCCAAAATAAAGAAGCCTTTAACCGAGCATGAATTAAGGCAAATAGATACCTTTCCAAATTGAAAGCAGTGACATATGTTAGGTAAATAAAAGAAGACATTGCTTAAAAAAAGACTTAGATGAACTCAAATTAGTGTTACTAATAGCATTTCTATTTCATGAAATAGAAAACAAGATGAAGTAACAGAAAATAGAAATGAAATGTATTAGTTGCTGCCCTCCTTCTAGCGCCAAGATGAAGTACCCAAAATCTGCAATGTAAGACCACTTCAAATACTCATTAGAAATGTTAGTCTAAACACACAAATCTGCAAATACCTCCATGAAATAGAATATCTATGCTAAAGAAATGCCACAAGTAACAAAAACAGCATCAAGAAGACATTTTAAAAGCAAGACAAACACTTATTCCATGTTGGATTGGTGTCACATGTGCTAGTGACCCTTTCCCAACCCTTGATCAAAGCTCAAATGATAAAATGCAAATGGAGATGGTGGAGTGATGATGAACAAGATCAAATCTCAAATGAAGAGAGTAACCTTGCCTAAAATTGTGAAGGATTTGCTCAAAGATGAAGCACTTATTTAAAGATTTTCAAAATGCTAAGTGTTGAAGAGGGACCAATGTGGGATCAAAAATACGCCAATGAGTTGAGGACACTTGTCATCATGTGATTAGTTGATGCTTGTGCAAGATTTGGGAAGAGTGCCCAAGAGGGGAAATTTTGAATTCAAATTGCAATAAGAGAGGGGACAAGAAAAACAGCAATAAATGCCATATGTTTGACTTGTCATGTTGAGAGAAAAATGAGGTTTTAATAAACCAAGATTGATTGTGCAAGTGGCTATCTGTATTAACAATGCAAGTGGGATGATTGGGTATTAGATTAGATTACGATGATTGGTGTTGATTAATGCTGATTAGATGAGTTGACATTTTGGACTTTGATATTTGATTTATTTGAATTAGAAAATGATGGAATATGATTTAGGATTTGATTTAAATGGCTTTTGATTTTAAATAACCTTAGGCAATGAGATTATTTAAATGGATGAAGGTGATGAATGGATCCAATGCAATATCTAGTTCAATTGATGAATGATCCTGATCAAATGAAGAATGTTAATTTTGCATGTCTACATATATATACACATATATATATACACACATATATATATATATACACATATATATATATACACATATATATACACACATATATATATACATATATATAGTATATATGTGAGAAAAGATGTATATACACACATATATATATATGTATATACATATATATATATATATGTACACATACATATGTGCTATAAAGGTATATGTGAAAAGGAGTATGTATATATATGTATATATAAGATATATATATACATAGAAGAGAATATATATATATATAATATATACATACACATATATACATATGTGTATTATTATATATAAGATATGTATGTATGGCATATATATATATATATATATATATATATATATATACATATATATACATATACATATACATATATACATATGTATGTGTACATATATATATACATATGTATATATATATATATGTATATATGTATATATATATATGTATATATATATATATGTGTGTGTATAAACACTTCTGGTATTTGTTATCGTATATTTTTGAGACATAAGTAATTGAGAACCTTTTTTAATTAAGATCTTATTGTCAAAAGTACAATTGCATGTTGTTAATGATTTTGTGAGTGGAGGAATTCAAACCTCTATTGAGCTAGCCACTCAAAGTTGAGGATTTGGAGTGCATATAATAGATATAAGTATTTTAGTTTTCATTGGGTTCATGTTCACATATCTAGTAATCATACTTTTTATAACCTACAGGTTTCATGTGTTTAATATGTTTAACTTTATTTATGTTATTTCTATCATTCATATTATCTATGATATCTTCTATGCTCTTTTGTACGTTTGTGTTTATGTAAAATACTATGTATTTCCTAGCCCCAAAATAGATTATTATTGTTATTTTGTAATGAAATATTTCTTTAGGAATGAAATTCTACTAAAATATTTTCCTTAGAAAAAAGTTATTTGCTAGCTCTATAATCTGTAGAAAAATATATAATAGTTTAGATTTTATTATTAGTAGTTCAGTAGTTAAAGAAATTCCATTTTGCTATAGAAAATGTTTAGTCAACTTCCTTGTTTCTATACATGTTACATTTCTTATGCTTTTGTAGATTATAAAATTTTATTTTTTTTCTAGTTAACATTTATTTCCAGCATAAGCATTCTTCAATTTGATAAAATTTAACATAGACTAGATATTAGAAATCCTTATGTAGACAGTGTTGGGCATCACCCTAGTCAAAATGATAATTAATTAAAGTACGAGACCTTATGATAGCTCATTATATTTTTGCATCATTGTCAGGGAACGTGTTCTTACACCAGGTGTCATTAGGAATTAAAATAGTTAAATCTTCTTTAAAAAAGGTCTTATTTTTTTACTATAAGAACCCCATGGAAGATTTATAGGCAAAACCCCCCAACTCAAACAAAACGAAAAAACTTCCAAAGAGTAGAAGGGGTCTTAATTGAAGAAACCTATGAACAATTGGTCTTTCAAGAAACCTGGAATCTCAAAACAAACCTTTGAGGAAATATTTGAAAATAATCTAGTCAACATCAAGAATGGAGGAGAAACACATGACCACAATGGAGGGAAGGCAAGGAGAGTTGAAAGAAAATTCACTTATCCAATTAATTTGAACACAGATGAAGTTTCCCTTGATAGGCCAAAATTGGGGTAGATAATGAGAAAGATTTAATATTAATAACTAGATTTAATTTGTTCTAAGTGTCAATCCGGGGGTGTAAACTTATGAAAGGTTTAGTGGCTATATGCACAAGGGTTGTAGGTAATGAGGTGAATGTTGATGAAATGTAGCTAGAACATACATGAACTTCCTAAGTGAAAATCTTTTTTAACTTTCCTATTATGCGTTTATGACAAGAATTGCAACGGGAACTGTGATATAAACTATGACAGGAACAACAATGTTCTACAGCAGGAATAGCAGCAGTTTGTAACAGTCAATAAGTCTAGAACTTAAATGTTTAGATTTGAAAATCATAGTGTGATATAAAGTAGAAATGATAGTTAACAAAGATAACTTAAAGTTTCATTTAGCATCGCAATCTTACGGTTCCTAATTAAATCATAAACAACAAATTGAAAACAACACTTATGAATAATGCATAAACAGATTCAATCAAAGCATAAATGAAACACATTACTGAAACAATATAATTACAAAATCACCGATATTCCAAGAAGTGGGCCTGCCTCCTCAGTTTGCCAGGTGATGAAATAAGGAAAGGTCTTCTACGTTGGTTCTATCACATGAGAAGTTTGATTTATTTACCAAAAAATTCATACAAATTCTACTCTCCTTATTCTCATGCCACACCTCCTTTTTCCTTGTGTTATATTGCATTGCCTTTATATAAGGTGCATAGCTATTTCTATATCATTCATTACATTATTAGATCCCCACAATTTTTTGCATAATAATCTCTCATCCTTTACTGCTTTCTCATCATTCCTTTTAGTGTGTGGATGAAAAATATATGATTTTCAACCACCCATGAATATAGCGCACGTAGTTACAACAACAACTTGGAGTAGATGTCTTATTTAATCTTTTCCATTAAATATTATAATTTATATATCAATCAATTAACATAATAATATGGCAATTTATTTTTGGCTTGTAGCCATTACAAGATATAAAAATATGGTTGAAGAAAATATGGTTGAAGCAGGAATTGTTTATTAGTTGGAATTATTTTATGTGTAATGTGTAATGTAATCTCTTTCCAAATGTCATGTTACATGATATGTTTTCCAAAGCTAAAATAACAATGCTTATTAGTAAAGACAATCAATAATTAATTTTCATATTTTCATCTCAAAACTATATTAGATAGCACTTATAAATATTTAATCATATGCAGCATAAAAGTGGTAAAAGGATATGGTATGATATGAAAATGGAATATGAGAATGGGTATGAAGGCATATGAAAGAGGTTAAAATATGGGATGAAACGGGATGTAAATGGCTCTCATCATTCCCCCCAACTTAGCATATTGCACATCCTCATGCAATCGTTATTATTGAAATGGCAATTCACCCTTGACTACGATAGCTCATGATTAATCACAGTTTCCTTCATTTTTTTCTCTCAGCTCCTCATAACAAGCTTCATGGCTTTGTTTTATTTTTCAACTTATAGTTTTTTTCATTTTTGTCAATATTCATATCTCCTCCAACTTTTTCATTTTTGCATCATTTTTTTTTTCATATTTTTATCTCAAAACTATATTAGATATCACCTATATATATTTCATCATATGCAACATAAAAGTGGTAAAAGGATATGGTATGATATGAAAATGGAATATGAGAATGGGTATGAAGGCATATGAAAGAGGCTAAAATATGAGATGAAATGGGATGTAAATGGCTCTCATCATTCCCCCCAACTTAGCATTTTGCACGTCCTTGTGCAATTGTTATTATTGAAATGGTAACCTTGGGATTATGACTTGTGCCTTCTTCACCCTTGACTATGATAGCTCATGATTAATCACAGTTTCCTTCATTTTTTTCTCTCAGCTCCTCATAACAAGCTTCATGGCTTTATTTTATTTTTCATCTTATAATTTTTTTCATTTTTTTCAATATTCATATCTCCTCCAACTTTTTCATTTTTGCATCATTGTTCTTTCTTATATTTTTCAAAATATTCTCCTATTTTTGTCATTTTTTCCATAGTTTGGAGAATTTGGTAACCCATCGTAATTATTATGAGGTTGAGGAATCTCCTATTTTTTTGGATTTTGGTGCACTTTGGGCTAGATAGAATCTACAATATATAAGTGATTAGATTGGGATCCTTTAGATACTAAGAAAATGAGATCACAATTACAAGTACATCCACATGTTTTATCACCTTGTAAACATAAAATTCAAAATTAAATCAAAAAATAAAATGTAAGCAAAGTGCTTCCTATTCTAAACTCAATGCTCACCTTAGATTAAGCATGTACCTATGATTTTGTGTGTTTATTTTTATGAGATTTGAAACTTCATATATATTTTTGGCTAAGAGGATGGATGGTTGAGATTTGAAGATAAAAACTATAATTGTTTTTGTTTGATATATTTTCCCTTGGATTTAGCAGAAGATGAATGGTCATGAATTTTTTGTTGCAACCAAAGATACGAGGGAAAAATATTTAGTTATGAATTTATTTTTTAGGATGGTGGAAGGAAACTAGGCTTATTTAATTATTTAGCAATGTGAGTTGGAAATTAGGCTAATTAAATAATAAATTTTTAATTATTTAGTGGGGTGAAGGAATATGAACTAATTAATCAAATAATAAAATTATTTAATTAGCTAATGATATGATGATGCGTCAACTTAGTCAAAGAACTATAATTTATTTAATTCATTAAAAAAGGGGTTAAAGTGATTAGAAAGGTACAAATATGGTGAAAGTATCAAGTTTATATAATTAGCATGGTGATGAATATCAACATGGTGTTGAAATGATGCTAGAAAGTCACATTAAACATGGTATATATGGTGCCACAAAAAAATTTAAGAATAAAATCTACTACTGGTAACCTTGATATTGATGCAATATTCATGCCTAAAGATTTCAAA
>VDFB02044055.1:0-33127 GCA_007258455.2 Sequoia sempervirens
CTATCCCTCCCACCTTACCTAGATAAGTCCCTCTCATTCTAACCCTCTCTCTCCCACTCCCTCTATCTTAGGTCTCTCCCTCTCACACCCTCTCCCTCTCTCAGGTCTCTATCTCTCTTTATCTCTCTCTCTCTCACTCCCTCTCTCTTCCACTCCCTCTCTCTCACACTCCCTCTCTCTCCCTATCTCTCAATTATCTCCCTCTCACCCTGTTAGGATTCAAGAATATTTGAGCAATAAACATTATCATATATATGTAGATTAAATAACCCATAAATAACAATGAAGAATAACACAAAAGAGATCAACACAAAATTTTAACATGGTTCACCCAATACTACATCCATAGAAACTTAACCATCCAATTATTTTATTATCTAGTACAAAACAAGTTATAATCTCACAAATCCTAAACCACACCTTACATCCCAACCACTTATAACAATATTTTTGGAAGCTTCTAGAATTAGGGTTTTACAAAGTCATTTTTTATTTTTTGATTAATGAAAAAATAACTATCATCCCCACGATGTGTAAAAAGGGAAAAAAATTGGGGGCCACACCCTCAAACCCCTACTCAAGGCTTGGCCTAACCCCAAACCTTGGAAAGGATAAGTAAAGAGTCTACATTATTTTCATGATCAATTGCCACATACCAACAAACCCCCGTCATACTCTCAAGTCTCTCCCTGTGGAACCCTACCTAGATAAATCTATCTTTCTCTCCCTCTCTCTTATGTCTCTCTCTCCCACCCCCTCTCTCTCTCCCTCTATCCCTCCCATCCTACCTAGCTAAGTCCCTCTCACTCCAACTCCTTCTCTCCCACTCCCTCTCTCTTAGTTCTCTCCCTTTCACCCCCTCTCCCTCTCTTAGGTCACTCTCTCACTACCTCTCTCTCTCAAGTCTCTCCCTCCCTCTCTCCCTCCCATCCTACCTAGACAAATCTCTCTCTCTCTCTCTCTTAAAATTATTCCTCCCTCTAAATACATACATACATACATATAAGCAGACATAAATACATACATGTATACATACATACTTACATACATACAAATATACATATAATCTTACATACAATGATACAATGATACATACACACATACACACATATAGGTGTACATACATACATAAATACATACAAACATGTACAAATATATATACATACATTTAATAGACTAGAATTTAACACAAAGTAAGACATAATGCAAGCATGTTATAATGCACTAGCATTATTCCTTGCTTAGGCAACTCTTGGACACAAATGCACAAAATATGTCAAAACAATGAAATAACATGAGTGTGTTATAATGGGCTCACTTTTTTTTTTGATTTTAGAATTCCCAAGCCTTAGGCTTGGTACTTTCTTTGGAATACCAACCCAAAGGCTTTGAGTGCCTTCCCAACATCCAAAGACATGTTTTTGCAAATTGTACAATATTTCACATAATAGTGTTTATGATAAGCATCAAGTTTGCATGTGTTTCAAGGTCGAACAGATCAAACACCTAGGTAATGTTAGGCTCTCTCTTAGCTACCTAACGATGTAATTTTTTCACATTTTGACAATATTAAGCTCTCATCTTTAATTTCTTTATTTTTTGTGTTTGTCTTTTGGAAAAAACCAGTCTTTGGTATTTTTTTCTTTATAAATTAACCGTTCATTGAAATTTCAAATAAATTACATCTTTAGAAACTAGAATCCATTCTACACATATTAAAAAATAAATAGTTTTCAATTAGTTTTCAAAATTTTTAGGGGTAGCATGACCATTTAAAAAAAAAGAAAGAAGTGTCCACTTTGAAAATTAGTAAAAAATCAAATATTCATTAAAAATTTATCAGAAAAATTGAGCATAAACTACATGTTAGCTAATTTCACACTGAAGCGATTTAAAATTACCAAAATAAGGTTTACCTTTTGAGGGAGCCACAAAATTCACTATATTTTATTTTTTGACAAAAACAACACCAATTTATGTGGCCCCCTCTTTTGAACCCCTTAATATCAACCATTTAAAAAAAACATAGTAGTTTAGAAAGTAAACTCAAAGCACTATGATCCTTATTTTTGTTGCATCTAATTTTTTTGAGTGTAACTATCCTGATCTTCACATCCAAGGTCAATATTTCCTAATTTTAGAAAAAAAGTGGCCACTTAATACCCCTTCCCCCCATCTTTTTGCACTTACCCTAGCTCAATAGATCGTGATTTACAACAACAAATATTGAATATTTAAATGTGATCCACTAATTGGAGTTATACACTAGATTACATATGTCCTTATCCTTTCAATAGGACAATACTTATGTCACCCTTCCCTCATAATTTTGAAATGCCAAAATTGAAAAATATAAGGGAAGGGGAGATCCCTTTGAACATGTCTGAGAATTCTTTGTAGCTTTTTTAGAGGTGTCTTATAATGACACTTATCATATGTGTCTCTTCCCACAAAATCTAGGGAATAAGATGTGGAATGGTTTTATAACCTTCAACATGGTATTAGGAAATTTCTAGAACTGGTTGAGAACTTCATTTTACATTTATCCTATAACATATAAAACAAAGTCTCCATGATAGATCTATGCACTACCAAAAAAAATGCAAAAGAAAATCACCTATTTCTTATTGGAGGAACTTAGCCATTAAATTCCCTTTTCATATGCCAAAAAATAATTGGTCTGGATGCTTATTCAAAATCTAAATTCCAAGATTGGAATTATGGGTATTAATTTTATAATAATTTTTACAAAACCACAGAGAAGGGAATTACTATCAAAAATACCCTTATAGCTAAAGGACTCATAAAAATATATAAAGAGAACAAGGATAACATAGTCTCCTCAAATGAAAAACCTTCTTTCTGGAATAAAAATAAAATATGGTCAATGATGTTGCGGTTGATGCTAAGAGTTCCCAAGATACTCAACCCACATTAATCCTACAAACATCATCCAATTTTTAAACCTTGGTGAATATTATAGATAATTCATAGAGAGGGTCTCTTAGGAAAAATAAAATGCCATGGAAAAATATACTCCTTTGGGAGATCCAATTGAATCGAAACTCTAGAAATTGGTCAAGTTAAACCTAGTAATAGTCCCAAAAATTAAATAATTAAAACCTCGAGTCAAACCCACATGGTGGAAATATATAGATTTCTACGAGTACCATAGAGTGAAAGGACATAAAGATCCCATTTTTTTTAGGTTAAAGAACCTTATTCAAGACCTAATTGATAAGGGATATATCACCATGTTGAGAACCAAAGTAACACCTCAAATAATGACCATGTAATGTTCAATGATCCATTACATAACCACATAAGAAGGGAAATTCCTCAAACCAAGGTAGTACTTTGAATAATAATGTCAGCTACAATATAGTCAAATATGAATATACCATAAATTGAATTCAAGAAATAATAGTCAAGTTTCTACTATTACCATAAAGAATAAGAATCCTAAATGTGTCATTATAGCCCATAGAGGTAAAGTTACCCTTCAAGGAGCTACATCTAGATATCAATATACCTCATAGTATAATATCCTAGATCATTTGGGTAAAACACCTACATAGGTATCCATCTTAGGGCTTTTATGTATATCTCCGCTTCATAAGGATATCTTAGATAAAGATCTAAAAGAGTCTACAATACCCACCAACTTAAATATCAACTAATTTTAAGCTATGGTAGGACATCTTACATCCATGCAACATCTCATTTTCATTGATAAATATGTCTCAATCCATTGTATTATTCATAATGACACCATACATATAGATATTTTCATCCATAAGCACAAGATTAAACAAGTCCTAATAAATGGTCGAGCTAGTTTGAATATTTACACCTTGAAACTAGTAAATACGTTAGGATACTCTGAGGAAGTCATAAATACAAACAATAAAATAGTCATCAAGCATATAATGATGCAAAGCATCCTTCCAAAGGAACAATCTCACTATTTATATGAGTTGATTTAGTAAAAAAGGATACAATATGTCAAGTCTTGGATCATGAGATTCCATATAGTGTACTTCTTGGTCGCCCATTGATAAACACCTATAGTGTCATAAGTTTTCACCCTTGACAATTTCACATTATGTTTTGTTCCCCTTTAAGTTATTGGACCTAATTAAGCACTTAATTTCCTAAATTATGCATTCCATAGAACTTATTTTTAACATTTTTTGACAATTTGCAAGTATAAAACAAATGCTCGCATTTAATACTTTTTCCCCGACACTTTTATTTTTGGAAAATAGACCCACAACACTAGCGCCTAGGGAACCTATGTCCCTTATTTTACCTCCAAATTCAAATATGTCAGCATTGGAAATTTATTAAATTTGAATTTCAAATGTCTAAAGTTGGCTTTCGGGATTTGGGAAATTAGAACAATAGCATATAAATACCTAGTTATTCCATCATTTGAAATCATCTAGGAAATTATTGGAGAATTATTATTATCAAGAGCATTATTTAGTAAGTCAAGAGAAACCATTAGATATTTATTTCAGCAATTAAAGATCCAACACCATGTAAAAGTGTATGTGAGTTTTTTCATGTTTATGTTCCATATTATTTGTGAAGGCTAACCCTTGTAGGTCTACAAAAAATTCAAGCCATTCAAGAAAATCAAGAAATAAATATCAAGACCATGAGAGATGTGTGTGACTTCATTCCTTCAAGGAAGCCATTGAAGGGTGGTGAGTTGTAGCACTTTGTGATTTCATCATTCCTTCATATCATTTATCCATTTATCATTGGCATTGCTGATGAGTCCATTTATTAGTTAGTTTTTAGATCTTTTATGCATGCTTAAAGATATTCCAAGAAATTTATCCTATAAATGTTCACACATTATGTTATTTTTTATGCTTAATATACAAACCCTGAGCCTGGTTTAAGTATATGGAAATATGGTTATGATATGATGGTGTTACATGATTTATGTGTGAATTTGTATGAATTGTGATTGGATATTTGTGCTTATTCATGGTTTTTAGTATTGTATACATGTTTTACGAACCAACCCCTTGCATCTAAAGGAGGCACTATAGCTTGCAACAACTATAGGACATAGCTCATAGCCGAAGCAGTTCTCAGATAGAAAAATAGGGGATGTCCCTGAATAAATTGAGCAAATTGACTAAAACATGCAGGAATTTAATGAAGGAGATAGTGCATCATTATGACGTTCAATAAAGACACTATAGAAGGAAGAACCCATGTATCGTATAACTTTAGCATCAACCACTCTGTCGTTGGTTACATTTTTGTTCTTTTCCCATATCTTTGGTTTTTTGTTTGAACTAGAAGCTTGGTCCTTAGGGTTTTAGAGTTTAATTACTCCCCTTCCTATAAGATCTCTTTCTATGATAAAACCTTTTTCAATAGTCCTCTCAAAGCTAATAGGGAATAATATGGTGAGTTGGTAGTTGATGTCCGCATGTATGTTAGAGACAAAGATTTCTATGAGCTCTTTGTTGGGAATGGTCTATTTAAATTTGTTGACTTTGTGTCTCCTTCTCTGTATATATGACACAAATGATTCCCCTTAACTTTATTTAAGTTTGTAGATATCGGAGATTGTTATATCTTGTTCTATGTTGCATGAGAAATGATTGAAAATTTTATTAGAAAACTCATCCAATGTTTTGATACTAGGTGGTAGAGGAGAGAACCACTCAATAGTGGCCCCACTAAGACTTCATGGAAAAAGCCTCATTATATAGGTATCATTTCTCTGTAGATCCATGCAAGCTACTAAGAATTCTCACACTTGCTCTATTGGATCCCCCATTCCCCTATTTTTCAAATTTTGGTATTTCAAAGCTTTTGGGGAAAGGTATCATAGATAAGTTTTGATCAAAGGGATATGGACAAATATATTGTAGAGAATAGCTCTTCTTTGACTTTCTAATTTGGATGTCTAATATTCTTTGGTTGAGGGGTTGTATTTGCACGCTTATTTTGTTAGTTGGTGCACTTGATTGAGGAGTTTTTGTGATGTAGCCTTGTTGTCCTATGGAATTTGTTTGGTCATAAATGGGATATTATGTAGGTATAGGACCTTGATGGCCATGTTTTATGTAAGGAAGATTGGGTCCTTGTTGTGTGTTGTAGGTATGTTGAGTTTGTGGTACACCCTAATATTGATGTTGACCTGTACTCCTTGGTATTGATTGTGTGGAACTCCTTGATATTGATTTTGAGGGATATCATGGTATTGCGTTTGAGGTGCACCTTGTTGTTGTGGAATAGGAGTTTGAGTTTGGGTTTGTGGAATACCATGATTTTTTGTTTGGGGTATACCTTGGTAGTGCTTTTGGGGTATACCTTGGTGTTGTGGATTATGAGGAGTGCCTTGGTAGTACGTTTGGAGTACAACTTGGCGTTGAACATTATTGTGAAATACCTTGATGTTGTGGAAATTGAGGAGTACCTTGGTAGTGTAGTCACCTTAAATCTAACATTATTCCTCTTAATTAATTAAATAATAATTATTTAATTAATTCACCCCTTTATACCCTCTTAATTAATTAAATAGTTTATTTAATTAATTATATCATCCTCTAAACTATAGTTCCTCCAATCAATCAAATGATTTGTATTATTTAAGTGATCCCACTAAAATCCCCTATTATTCTAATACTCATTGTGTTAATTAATCCATAATTAATTAACCTACTAACCTTCATTATCCCATTCTCCAAATTTTAACTCCACTCAAGTTAATAAGCCCTTAGTTTATTAACTCCACCTACCTGTTATGCCTTGCATAAACACCCCATTTTAAACTTGTTTAAAATAGGTGCCCCTCATTTTTATTCTTTTTCCTTTGGCTCCTTTGTTTACTGCCTTAGGATTTTTTATTTTTGTTCTGGTGGATGTGGAACCAAGACCAAAACCGAACTTGGAATTCCTTCCAAGTTTCGGTTTCCATTCCATTTCTAGTTCTGGTTCCGCCTCTCTTTTTTTTCCCTAGGCATTTTTGGCTTTGTTCCGGCGGATGCGGAACCGGGACCGAAACTGAACTCTAGAACTTTTCTAAGTTCTAGGTTTCGGTTCTGATCCTGTTGCGGTTCTGTTGGTTTCCTTTGCTCTTGTTCTTTGTTAGTTATGGCGGGCGCGGGACGCGGGACAAACCTAAACTTTAGAACTTTTCTAAAGTTCCAAGTTCCAGTTCTGTTCCAGTCCCGGTTCTGCCAGTCTTGCTCGTTTAGTTTATCTTTTGTTTCGATCTTTTGGTCGTGGGGTGTTTTCTCCCCTTCTTCCCTTTTCCTTTTTGTCCTTTTTGTTGTCTCTTTGTATGATGTCAGAGGCAAAGCCGAGGTGGAAATTGAACTTGGAATTTGGAGAAAGTTCAGGGTCTGGATCTTGTTCCACTTCTTCCCCCATTATGGCTCACTTAGGATCGGTTTTTGCTCCAATCCTACTGTTATGGAAGGTAAGTGTTGTTCCTAGTTCGGGTTTGGTCCCGCCTCCACTGGAGTTAAGTTTTGAATGAAGGGTTTGAAGGATAAGACAAGGATTGATAATATTTTCTATGCTTGGAGGACTAATGAGGGCATTGTTTTGCAAGATTAAAGCATTTCAAGAACACCTGATGCTCTCTCAAGGAAATCTATCAGAAAATGTGCCTTAATCTTGTTAGCATGAAACTTTTGAAGGAATAAAGTTAGTGAGACCCTCTGGAGGTATTACCGACTAGCTGTTGTGTTCTGTTCATTAGAAATGCTCAGGTCGCCAAGAAATTTTAGTCACTGAGAGTTTTCTATCTCTCTCCGCTCGGGGAAGACTCTCCCCAATAGTTGTTCGCAAGGTTGTAGCATCAGGGAAACTCTTTCAAAAAGGTTTTCTCTTTGTATGATGTCCTTGCAATGGGTGTTGTTCTCGCCGACAGGTATATGTGTCTTCGATGAGACTCCTGGCAACAGGGAGCGTCGGGGAGAGGTGTTACCCTCGATATGACTCATACCGACTGATGATGTCTTGCCGATAGAAGGACTCTTCACTGTGACATGGAAGCTTGGCAAGAGCTTTTTATGACTTGTTGGTCTTGCCAATGGATATGTTCATGCCAAGCATCACCGAGACTCTTGTCGATGGTTTGGTCAGGGTAATATCTATTGCCGAATGCTTCGGTACGACCTCTTGCCGATGACTGTTGGTCTTGCCGATAGCGATGGGTCTGCTGTGGACTTCAGTGAGACCTCTTGCCGGCTATGATAGTCTGGGTGATGGAAAAGGATATCGGTATAATTCTTGCAACTCGCTATAACCTATTGCCGATAGAAGTAAGTTATGCCGATGGATGTTGTGGAGCATTATCGCATCGGGGAGACACAGCTAGTGTCTCACCGACATGTGATTCGGCTTGAATGAATTTTGATCATTTTGGAATCCTGCGTGGTGTGTGTCAAACCAATCAAAGGGAGCTGAAGTTTGACTATTGGCAAGTTAGTCTATTATGAATCTCCTCCTGTGAGGAAGATCAGTGGACTATGAACGATATGGATATGCTCTGTAATCAAAGAGGATGATCGGTTCAACGAGTAGTGGTGTTCGTCTGCTACTGTAGAGCAACTTGCAGAAAGATCTAGATAGAGAGGAGAAGGCCGTGAGTCTCAATGATAGCTGGGATGTCAACTGGAAAAAGCAGATCGATATTAATGACAATACTTCAGAGCATTCAAAGTAGCTATGCAAAGAAGTCTCGAGGTCGGACACGAGGGCTGCGAGTTAATGTGATGTTTGTAAAAGATTTGGAGACCATGCCCATGGAAAATACTTCATCGACACGAGTAGGGTATGCACATTTAATGCATCATTGACTTTGTCCCAAATTATTCTAGGGCCAACCCTTCTATAACCGACTTTTTTGTAAACCCTAAAACGGGTCCGACTCATTTTGGAGCATGCATATATGGAATTTTCACCTCTTTGTAAGGGATATTTTTCTTTGATATATGATCCTCTTTTATCTTCAACATCTTCTTCCTTTTTATTAATAGACAAGTTAGGGCTAAGAATTAGCAAGCTAGGGTTTTACAAAGAGTTAGACGTTTTTAGTTCAATAGGAAGAGGAAGTAATGTCTCTTTCAGATTTCCTTAGTATAGATGGAGATAATTCGAAGACATGGGTTTTCTATACACTGGTGATCTTGCCAGATTTGTAAATGTTGTTTATCTGTTTCACCAATAGTAGAAGCAGCCAGATTTAAATCTACTTCATATTGTGCTCCATAATGGTATTTATCTTGGGGTAATCATTTGATTTGAAAAGCTTTCAAGGAATGAAATTTGATTTTATGTTTTGTTTAAATGATGATTTGCAATCTACTATTGAAGTTTGTACTGTGAATGAATGAAACTATGTATTAATTACAAGTTAACTTTATTCTGCAGTTTAGTTTAAGAATTCCTTGGAAGGTAGCAAGTCTGATTAGTTGGATGAATCAACATTCTTTTCAGTTTAAAACCTTGATCTATCTTTTTCTATTTCTTTAAAACCACCGGTTAAAGTAGGGTTAAATATATGTTTGATCTTATAACAATCTAGAAGCTCAACACTAGCAGGCACCTTGAACATTATAGTTACATCAACCATTGAGTGAAATCAACACATTCGAGAACCGATTACCAGGACCTTGGGAGTTAGATATCCATGTGTTATCTTTCTCTTTCAGGAGAAATAGAATAGTAATATTCTGTTTAATGTTGTTGTGTTGTTTTGACCATCAATAGATCTGGCACTAGAAGGAGGGCCAGAAGAGAAAACTGGATAATATTGGGTTTTTCTCACTAGAAAGGTCCCGTAGAGTTCTTCGATCAACTAAAAATGCACCACCTTTGATAAAACTCAAGACCCCAACAAGACACAAGATTCACAAGACTAGGGAAACCATTATACCACCCTTGTCAGCTCCACTCACTCCACCAGGATTTTCACCAATACCCCGGTGGAGACCTATCAATCCAAACCCACCAACTCCATTTCAAGTGCCATTATAGCTGGTTCAGCCCAGCCAACAACCTACTCAACCTATATCACCACCAAGACCTATGGCTTACTTTATTAATAACCCTTCACCATTAGGGACTATCCCTGGAGGTATACACGATCTCCCAAAGAACCTAGAGAGGTTATGTCCCAAGTACATGCATGGGGAGTCAAGAAATGCCGAGGAGGAAATACAGGCATTTAAGGATGCATGTACCCATGCTCAGGTGGCTCATTAGGACATTGTGTGCAGATTGTTCCTCTATTCGTTGGGAGACATGGCATACAATTGGTACCTGAACGTACCCCAAGGGTTGGTTCTAGGTTGGACGGATTTGGAGAATGCTTTTATCAATCAGTTTAGGGTTTATGTAGACCCTGCTATCCTTTACCACCAGTTTGCCACCATAAGAAAAGAACATCATGAACAACTCCCTCTATTTAACACCAGGTTCTAGAGAATGTATTGAAGGTTGCAGGATCCTTACTTGGTGGCTGAGGACATTGCCATCTTGGCATACTTAAGGGCTATGGACCCTTTAATTGGCTTGTTCTTGAAAAGGACCTATAATGCTAACGAAACTGACTCTTTGGCTAAGGTATATCATCTCGCCATTCAGTTGCAACAACAGATCAGTCTGTAATCTGAGAGTCTAGAAGGAGTTCTCCCTCCTTTAGGATACCCAATGTCCAATCCACCCCCTCTATTCAATACGGTCCTAGGGATGTCCTATTCCCAATACAAACCCATGTCTAAATTCCAAGCTTCACCTCCCTTGCCATTTTTCAACAATGGTCCCCAGGATTCCTCCCAACAGAATCAAAATTACCAAAATCAAGCTGGAGGATCAAGTTCAGTTAATCAATCTTCAGCTGTGAAGAATGCAAAAAATGAAAAGACTCTCCAACTGACCAACGAGATGGAGAATCTAAAAAAGAAACTGTCTCAGATGTCTAATGACATGGCTCAACTTAGACATAATCCCCCTCACAACCAGAACCAAAGTTTTTAGAGTCAGGGAGGATATTCTAATCAGGGTGGTTATCCAAACCAAAATCCCAATCAGAATTATAATGCCAACCAGAATGCCAATAGGAATTTACAGAACCAAAAATCCTCTAATCAAAACTATCAAAATCAAAATAGAGGATACAATAAGAGGCCTAACAACAATAGACCATGGAATACTGGACCCAATAATGGAGGAGTTTCTCACAATTATCAAGTGGGAGAAGAGAAACCACATACCACCAACATGGTAGACGTCCATCTTATGACCAATTGGTGTAGACTACACGATACGACAGTCCATTCTGAGGTAAATTGCCCAGAAATGGAAAAAGTGGTTAAGATAGCCCAAGCCGAGGCTCCATTCCAGGGTGCATCCAACAAATCTGGTGGATCAACGAATACTGCCATGACATATGATATCTTTGAGGAGAAACTTCCATTTCCCAACCAGGAAGACAATGAGGCAGTAGAAGATATGTATGATGCCCAAGCCTTCCAAACCAAGGGAGGACATTTCCTTAGAAATCATAACAGAGGGCCATTCACGACCTCTTCCCCTCCTAATAATGTGGTCCCGCCAAATTAGAATGCAGATAATAATCCACCACCACCAAAGGGACCATCAGATTCTCAGAACAAAGGAAATTCATCTTCAATTCCTAAATATCAGGTTAGGAATGATTCATAATTTGATTTCATTACAGAGATGCAGAGGCAAAAGACTTCAATTTCTTTCTTTGATATTTTGAAATGGTTCCCGGCTCAAAAGGAAATCTTGCTGAAAGCCTTGGGGGAAGCAGATAGGTCAAAAGGAAGAGAAAAGGTGACTCCTGCTAATGAGATGAATGCAACGCTCTATAAAGGTAAGACTGGTACTCCACCTTTCTTGCTAAGTCTGAATTTTTTTGGAAGAATTTACATAACTGTTTGCTGGATTCTAGGGCATCGGGGAATGTCATGCCTTTTTCTATTTGTAGGAAGTTAGGTCTGAGCCCACTCCAGAAAAATAAAAAGGTTATCTAGTTAGATAAAATAGAAGTTAATGTGGTAGGAGAGCTTAAAAATATCCATGTATAGATTGGATCTGATCCAAGGATCCAAACTTATGTGGATATCCAAGTCGCAGATACCCTAAAAACCTATGGGATGCTCTTGAGCAGAGACCTGATGAAAAGTCTAGGTGGATATTTGTCTTTGGATTTCTCACACATGTGGCTACCCTAGAAAGGGATAACAACCCAGATAAAAATTGAAAGTGAGCCTAGGCTCAAACACATGATTACTGAGTATGACTCCCCTAATGAAGTAGCCTATTTCGAAACCGAGATAGGAGTTTACAAGCAGGAGGAGATCATGAATTTTTTAGTCCTTCATTTTGATGACTCACTCCTTCCAAAGAAAAATGACCCAATGATTACTGTTAATCAACAAGTCCTAACAAGGAAATTACAATAGGATAGGATGATACTGGGAGAAGAGACCGATATGTGGAGTCTCCTACTTCCTAACTGGTGTAGGGTGCATTACCAAAATCATTCTGAATTAACTTTCCAACCCTGTGCAGATATCTTAAAACATGTCTCCTCGGTAGAAGAAACTGGTGAATGTCAACCCCATACCCCTACTAATGAATTTCCATTTCAAGCAAAGGATGCAATCATCCTTACGAGAGCCGACTCTGCTCAAAGGGAATCATCTTCTCAACTCAAGCAGACTCAGGTTTTGTGTTCTGAATTACTACTAGAGACTGAGGAGTCTCAGTTTTTTCCAAATAGACCTACCCCAGAAACACTTCCAATGCCCAGGGCATTGGTGACAAAGGTACTAAATCATGACCTAGCTCAAGGGGAAGTTTAGGAATCACTTCCTAAAATATTTTTCAATTCAGGAAAATCTTCTAATGAATTGTGCCCCCATTACTTTCAAGTATTGATGATCAACACCAGTCCGAGTTGCCATATACTTCTGCCAAGCAAAAGACTGTAGGTCAGGAAAAGAAAGAGATCCCAAACCCAGATCAATTATTGATTCTAAAATTTGATGGCTATACGTCCAAATCAGGAAGTGGAGCAGGGGTGGAATTAACTAATCCAAAGAGGAAGACTTACTTTGCTTCCTATAGGCTACAGTTTGGTTGCACAAACAATGTGGCAGAGTATGAAGCACTAGCTAGGGGCTTAATGTTTTCCCATTAGAAGAAGGTCACATCTCTTATGGTGATGGGAGACTCTAAAGTCATTATCAAACAGGTTCACAACCAATATACTTTCCATAATAAAAGATTGGTTGCTTAGAAAAATAGGGTTTGGAATCTGATCGAGGACTTTGATGCTTTCAGAATTACTCAGATTCCTAGGGAGATAAATCAGATTGTAGATGCTTTGGTAGTTACTGCTAGTACTTTGGAGCCTATGCAAGACTCCAAATTGAAAATATTTTCAGTTGAGCTAGTTTCAATCCCAGTAGTCCCTAATAATGTTTGGAATTTTCAAGTCTTCAAGGACGACCAACACATACTTTCCTTCATGGCAAGTTCAAATGTCTTTGAAGGGTGGATCATAGATGAATCATATAGAGATCAGGGAGAATGGGACCGTGAAGATTGTGATATAGAAGGAGTTATGAACTTAAAGAGTAACAACATCCCCAAGGAGATGGTAGCCTTAGAAAGGATATTTGATTTTGATCCTCGGGCTCAGGAGAGAGTGTCAATGCAAAGTGAAGGAGGGAAGTACGAATCTATTAATCTAGCTGATTCAAGCCCGGAAAGAAGTGTCCTTATAGGTAAGACCTGCCCAGAGGAGATCAGAAATGAGATAATTAAGGTGTTAAAAGAAGATATTGCAGCAATTTCATGGAGCTATGACTATTTGAATACTTTTGACACCTCTATGATCACACACACAATACCGCTCAAGCCAAAATCCAATCCCTTTCGTCAAAAGCAGTGCTCGGTCAATGCTTTGATTGAACCATTGATACAGAAGGAAGTGCAAAAATTTTTATCAACAAGAATCATCTTCCCAGTAAGGCACTCCACATGGGTGGCCAATCTAGTTCCAGTGCGTAAGAAAAGTGGGGAGATCAAGTTGTGTGTTGACTTCAGAAACCTAAAGAAAGCCTCAGAGAAGGATAACTATCCACTTCCTTCTCTTGATGAGGTGTTAAAAAATATTAATGGATCCCAGATGATGTCATTTTTAGATGGCTATTCTGGGTATAACCAAGTGCTGGTCAACCATGAAGACAGGATGAAGACTTCCTTCACTACAAAATGGGGGACATTTTCCTATTGATGCATGCCATTTAGCCTCATTAACGTTGGAGCTACCTTTCAACGTGCAATGGATGTGGCCTTTAAAGGTTTGATAGGTAAGTGTATTATTGTATATGTTGATGAATTGACAGTATTTTCCAAGAAGAGAAAGGATCATGCTGCTGATTTAGCCAAGGTCCTTAAAAGATGTATCAGCTATGGAGTATCTCTTAATCCCAAGAAGTGTGTCTTTGGAGTTTCTGAAGGGAAGCTTTTAGGGCATGTGGTATCAGAAAAGGGAATATCCATAGATCCTGATAGAGTTGAGGCTATTTTGAAATTGACGATGCCAGGTAGTGAAAAGGAGATGAGGTCCTTCTTTGGAAGGATTAATTTCTTAAGGAAGTCCATAACATGGTTTGCATAAATTGTCAAACCCCTCAACAAGATGATGAAGAAAGATGCTAAAATTGAATGGAGCAATGAGGATAGATCTGCATTTTTGCAGGTTAAGCAATCAATATTTGAGGCATCGGTCTTAACTAGCCCAGATTACTTAAAGCCCTTTTATATTTATTCATTTTCATTTGATCATTCATGTGCATCAGTCCTAACACAACACAGAGGTGAAGGAGATGAAAGGCCAATTGCCTTCATGAGCTTTCCATTCAAGAATGCAGAAGTCAAGTACCCACCCTTGGAAAAATAGTCCTTTGCACTAGTACGAACATTAAAAAATTTAGGCATTACATTTTGAGAAGCCAAGTTATTGCTATAGTGCCTGATCTAGCAATTAAGTCTCTCCTTATGCAAAGCGAATTTGGGGAGAGAAGAGGAAAATGGATGGCTATCCTGCAAGAGTATGATTTAGAGATCCATCCAATGAAACTTGTCCGAGGACAAGGTTTATCAAAAGCCATGGCAAATGTTGACAAGAATATCGCTTGTTAGCAACATACCGTGCACTCATTTACCAAGGACCCATGGTATACTAACTTGATCTTCTTCTTTCTCAATAACAGATGCCTAGATGGGATGAATGCTACCCAGAGAAGAGCATTGAGGATGAAGAGTGCTCATTACATGCTCAAAGGAGGGGCTCTATACAAAAGAAATTATGAAGGGGTGTACTTGCGATGTTTGGATCAGCAAGAAGCCAAGCATGCCATGGATGAATTATATGGTAGGAATGGCACAAGACACAGATCAACATATTCTTTGGCTCATCAAATCCTTAGGTTAGGATTTTATTGGCCCCATGTGTTCAGGGACGCACATCAACATGTTAGGACATGTCATACATGTCAGACTTCTGCATCAAAGGAGCATAATTCAGCAATGCCTCTACAACTAGTATATGAGGTAAGACCATTTTTCCAATGGGCACTAGATTTTGTTGGGGTAATCAATCCTAATTCTTCTGCAAGACAAAAATTTATCCTAACCGCTATAGATTATTGCACCCGTTGGACTGAGACTCAACCATGCAAGAACAACACCACTGATGTGGTTATCAAGTTTCTCACTGAAAATATTGTTACCAGGTTTGGATTACCATTCGCTCTGGTATGTGACAATGGCCCTGCCTTTTCATCTGCTGAATTTATACAATGGGCTTATGAGCATAAAATTATCTTGAAGTATTCCTCTAACTACTATCCTCAGGGAAATGGTATAGCAGAGTCCACTAACAAGAATATGTTAGGAGTGATAAAGAAATTACTTGAAAGTAATCCTAGAGACTGGCATACCTAGTTAAGATTTTCCTTATGGGCAGATCGAACTCGTATTAAGGTTGCTCTAGGAAGTTCCCCTTTTAAATTGGTTTGTGGCCAAGATCCAGTTTTCCCATACACTTACATATACCTGTCCTTAAGTTCATGCAGGAGTTTTATACAAGAGATGACCAAATTGAGGTAAGACTAAACAACCTTTTAAGCAAGGAAGAACAGAGAGATGCTGCTCTACAACATTTTTTCAAGCATTAGGTTGTTGTCAAATGTTGGTTTGACAAAAGGGCTAAGATTAAGGCATTCTGAATCTCAGATCCAGTGTTGTTGTGGGACATGGCCAAGGAGAAAAGGGGCGATCACTAGAAATTTGATAGACTCTGGCTAGGTCCGTATCAAGTAACCAAGATCTTGGGTGAGAACACTTTTCATTTGAGCACCTTGATGGGAGAACCTGTTCCATTGCTAGTCAATGGGCAGTTTCTCAAGCATTACTTCGGCTCGTAAAAGTTTGAGTTTATGAATTAATTGTATATATGTACTTTGTGTAATTTTTGGTTCTTTGCTTTTGTTGTTTGTTTGTTTGTTGTTTGGTGTTTGTCTTGTCTTCTTCTTTTGGGACCTTCATTTTATGCAGGTTGAAGGGGGGGTGTTATCCAAAGTATACCTTGGTTATTAGGAAAGAAGTTGGTTTAGATATTTTTAGGTTTTCTGATTGGATGATTTTGTCCTAAATTTGTTGTTTTATGCCCATTATCAATAAGGGTTGTGGAAAGTCTTAAAAACAAGGTACAAAGTAAACAATCTTCATTAACTATGGTTGAATCTGTCACAAATCAATAAAACATCTCCTTTTGTAATGGTATATTTTTCTTAGGGTGATGGTGTTGCAAGATTTGAGTGAAAAATCTGATTCCCCAGATGTTGTTATGAGGTCCATGGTAGTTTTCAACCCATAACAGATGTCAGCCAGATGTTGTTATGAGGTCCATGGTAGTTTTCAACCCATAATAGATGTTAGACATCTGACATATTGAGAAAGAATTGAATGAAATATCTAAAACTCCAAGAGAAGAGAAAAGAAAAGAAAAAAAAAGAACTATCTGAGAAAAGAAAACTCAATATGAATGGGTGATTCCAGTATCTCTACTGGGGCTATTGACGCCTAACTGGCAGTAGAGAAATGCTATCAGAAAACTAGAGGTATCTTCATTGGAGCTATGGACACTTGACTGGCAGCAGAGCTATGCCCAGGATATCATTACACAACAGCTAAAGGGAATCAACTCATGTAGTTCAAATCTTGCACATTATTGTTCAAAAGATGAGGAAAACTTTGTAAAAGGGTGATTCACCGACAAACACACACATAGATTCAGGGGTAGCCAGTGTTGATTTATATTTTGAGATTCTAGCTCAACCTTGGTTGTTAAAACTAACCCAACTGGAGTTGTGATGTCCATAAACTAGGAGTTCTGGGTAGCTGAATCTTTTAGTTTCTTGAAAATGGTTAAACCATTTTCCCAACCAAGTCGCCATTTGTTATGCCTTGCATAAACACCCCATTTTAAACTTGTTTAAAATAGGTCCCCCTTGTTCTGATTCTTTTTCCTTTAGCTCCTTTGTTTTCTGCCCTAGGAGTTTTTCTTTTTGTTATGGCAGATGCAGAACCAGGACCGAAACTGAACTTGGAATTCCTTCCAAGTTCTGGTTTCGCCTCTTTTCTTTTTTCCCTAGGAATTTTTGGCTTTGTTCTGGTGGATGCAGAACTGGGACCGAAACTGAACTTTGGAAATTTTCTAAGTTCCAGGTTCCGGTTCTGATCCAGTTCCGGTTCTGTGGTTTCCTTTGCACTTGTTCTTTGTTAGTTCTGGCAGGTGCAAGATGCGGGATGAACCTGAACTTAAGAACTTTTCTAAAGTTCCAAGTTTCGGTTCCGTTCCGGTCCTGGTTCCGCTGGTCTTGCTCGTTTAGTTTATCTTTTGTTTCAATCTTTTGGTCGTGGGGTGTTTTCTCCCCTTCTTCCCTTTTCCTTTTTGTCCTTTTTGTTGTCTCTTTGTATGATGTTGGAGGCAGAGCTAGGGTGGAAATCGAACCTGGAATTTGGAGAAAGTTCAGGGTCCGGTTCTTGTTCTGCTTCTACCCCCATTGTGGCTCGCCCGGGATCAGTTTTGGCTTCGACCCCGCCACTGTTTTGTTTCCATCTTTGTTCCTTGTGTTTTGGATCTTTACTTATCTACTTTCTTGTGAGGTTAGAGATGGAACGGTGCGATGAATTGAAGTTAACGAGTTGTCTTATGTTCGGTTCCTGTTCTGGCTTCGGTCCCAGTTCCGATTTCGTTTTGGCTCCCATCCCACCGTTATGGAAGGTAAGTGTTGTTCCTAGTTTGGGTTTGTTCCCACCTCCACTGAAGTTAAGTTTTGAATGAAGGGTCTAAAGGATAAGACGAGGATTAATAATATTTTCTATGCTTGGAGGACTAATGAGGGCATTGTTTTGTAGGATTAAAGCATGTAGAGAACACTTGATGTTGTCTGAAGGAAATCTGTTGGAAAATGTGCCTTAATCTTGTTAGCGTGAAACTTCTGAAGGAATAAAGTCAGTGAGACACTCTGGAGGTCTTGCTGACTAGTTGTTGTGTTTTGTTCATTTGAAATGCTCCTGTCGCCAAGACATTTCGGTTGCTGAGAGTTTTCTATCTCTCTCCGCTCGGGGAAGACTCTCGTCAACAGTTGTTCACAAGGTTGTAGCATCGGGGAGACTATAGCTGAAAGGTTTGCTCTCGGTATGATGTTCTGCCGATGGGTGTTGTTCTCGCCAATGAGTATATGTGTCTTGGGTGAGACTCCTGGTGACATGGAGCGTCGAGGAGAGGTGTGACCCTCGGTATGACTCATACCAACTAATGATGTCTTGCCGACATAAGGACTCTTCGCTGTGACATGGAAGCTTGACAAGACCTTGTTCTGACTTGTTGGTCTTGCCGATGGATATGTTCATGCCAAGCATCACCGAGACTCTTGCTGATGGTTTGGTTGGGGTGATATCTACTGCTGGATGCTTTGGTATGACCTCTTACCAATGATTGTTGGTCTTGCCGATAACGATGGGTCTACTGTGGACTTCGGTGAGACCTCTTGCTGATAGCGATAGTTTGGGAGATGGAAAAGGATAACAGTATGATTCTTACAGCCTGCTATAAGCTCTTCACGATAGAAGTAAGTTATGCCAATGGCTACTGTGGAGCATTATCGCATCAGGGAGACACGGCTAGTGTCTCACCGACATGCGATTCGGCTTGAACGACTTTTGACCATCTGGGAATCTTACGTGGTGTGTGTCCAACCAATCAAAGCGAGCTAAAGGTGGACTATTGGCAAGTCAGTCTGTTATGAATCTGCTCCTGTGAGGAAGATCAGTGGACTATGAACGATATGGATCTGCTATGTAATCAAAGAGGACAATCGGTCCGACTAGCATTGGTGTTCGTCTGCTGTTGTAGATCAACTTATAGAAAGATCTGGATAGAGAGGAGAAGGCCATGAGTCTCAATGATAGCTAGGATGTTGACTAGCAAAAGCAGATTGATATTAATGGAAATACTTTAGAGCATTCAAAGCAGTTCTGCAAAGAAGTCTCGAGGTCAGACACGAGGGCTGCGAGTTAATGTGATGGTTGTAAAAGTTCTGGAGACCATGCCTAAGGAAAATCCTTCACCGGCATGAGTAGGGTATGCACATTTAATGCATCATTGACTTTGTCCCAAATTCTTCTAGGGCCAACCCTTTTGTTATCGACTTTTTTGTAAACCCTCAAAACGGGGCCGACTCATTTTGGCACATGTATATATGGAATTTTTGCCTCTTTGTAAGGGATATTTTTCTTTGATATATGATCCCTTTTTATCTTCAGTATCTTCTTCCTTTTTATTGATAGACAAGTTAGGGCTAAGAATTAGCAAGCTATGGTTTTACAGAGAGTTAAACGTTTTTAGTTCAATAGGAAGAGGAAGTAATGTATCTTTTAGATTTCCTTAGTATAGATGGAGATAATTCAAAGACATGGGTTTTCTGTACACTGGTGATCTTGCCAGATTTGTAAATGCTATTTATCTATTTCACCAATAGTAGAAGCAACCAGATTTAAATCTACTTCATATTGTGCTCTAGAATGGTATTTATCTTGGGGTAATCATTTTATTTGAAAAGCTTTCAAGGAATGAAATTTGATTTTATGTTTTGTTTAAATGATGATTTGCAATCTACTATTGAAGTTTGTACTGTGAATGAATGAAACTATGTATTAATTACAAGTTAACTTTATTCTATAGTTTAGTTTAGGAATTCCTTGGAAGGTAACAAGTCTGATTAGTTGGATGAATCAACATTATTTTCAGTTTAAAACCTTGATCTATATTTTTATGTTTCTTTAAAACCACCAGTTAAAGTAGGGTTAAATATATGTTTGATCTTATAACAATCCAGAAGCTCAACACCAGCAGGCCCCTTGAACATTATAGTTACATCAACCATTGAGTGAAATCAGCACAGTCGAGAACTGATTACCAGGACCTTGGGAGTTAGATATCCATGTGTTATCGTTCTCTTTAAGAAGAAATAGAATAGTAATATTTTGTTTAATGTTGTTGTGTTGTTTTGACCATCAACACTACCTCATTAAGTTAATTAACCATTTATTAACTATCCTCACCCCCATCATTACCATTATTTCCTAATTTAAAATTTATTCTCAACCCCCTCATATTGTCTCATTAATGAGATAGATCCCACCTACCTCCACTATCTTACACATAGACTCCAAAATTGAATGACTTGTCATCCCAAGGTGTGCTCACACACATGTGTGAGAAAACCTCACCTCTCACCTCACACTCAATTGTGACACTTGTCACAATGCTAATTAGCCACAACCTTGATCCATGTCTCATCTCCTCAAGCAATCCTAGTAGCCCTTCATTAACATTCAATCCTACCCCTTCATTTCAACCTCCCAATTTCTTTAAATTTGGGCTTCAATTCCTCATTTCTCATCTTGAAATTGGACATTATTATGCTACTGCAATTGTGAGAAATCCACATCCATACTTAGAGAAAATGCAAGAAGATTTGGGTGCATCTTGAGCTCAATCTTGGAGGTAATCAAAGGTATAACACTTTTGTTTTTATTTCATGTTCATTTTCTTTATGTTTTATGCCTTTTGGTGATAAATCTAACCCCTCCATGGGTAGTTTGTTTTGGGTACACCTTGATGTTGTGGATTTTGAGGAGTACCTTAGTAGTTTGTTTGGGCTACACCTTGTTGTTGTAAATTTTGAGGAGTACCTTGGTAGTTCATTTGGGGTACACCTTGTTGTTGTGGATTTTGAGGAGTACCTTGGTAATTCATTTGGGGTACACCTTGTTGTTGTGGAATTTGAGGAGTATCTTGGTAGTTCATTTGGGGTACACCTTGTTGTTGTGGATTTCTAGGAGTACCTTGGTAGCATGTTTTGGGTACACCTTGTTGTTGTGGATTTTTTTGTGATTTCCCTTCTTGATATTGTGCATTATTTGAAGGGTCATAATATGATGTTTATTGCATCATGTATTGTCCTTATATTGGTATGTTACCTTGTTGGTCCACTACATGTTCTTGTCTTGTTAGAAGGATTTCCATGTTCTGCATAGTGTTGTGGGATGGCATTTTTTGAGTTACATTCCCTTGATATTATTGAGCTACTACTGCTTGCTCAATTTGTGATGGTTGCCTATACAATGGGTTATCCATAGGTTGTGGTTTAGATTGATTGTTGTTTTGTGAGAAAAAGATGGTATCTTGGGATCCACCATTGGTTTTCATATCTATCTTACCATTGTTTGATATCCTAATGGAATGAGATTAGGATCCTTAAGAATGTCCAAATTATTTAGTCTATGGGTAGTTTGGCACCACTTTGTGCTAGTGTAAGAAAATATGAATTTGCATTCTTCCCAAGAATTTTGTCGATAAGTTTTTGCATCTTAGGATCTTGGGAGTACTATGAGAGATTTTTCATCGGTAAGTTCCTCATCACTATCATATTCTTCTATGATGACACTAGGAGGTTGGTTTTTTCTAGAAATCATGTTTGGATGTTCAAACAATGTTTCCTCATCAAGTTAGGTGGTTGATTTTGTGTCACTTTAAACATGGGTTCTCTTTGAGGAGTTGAAAGTTCATTTGGATCATAACCCCATGATTAAGGTCCCTCAATATTGGTGTGTGTCTTGGGTACACTAGAGCTACTCTTGTTGGCTTCCATTCTCTTTTTGTGTTGAGATCTCGTTGTAGTCATAAACAAGTTCAAGACCTTGGTGAATTTTTTGATAACTAATTATGAAATGGGATGGTGTTTTTTTTAATATTCTTTTGCAAAAATGACATATGGAGATGATGTGTGAAAACATTTTGGTCAAAGGTTGTTGATGGTTTTCTCTAGATTGTATGTTTGATGTTCAAGACCCTAGGATAAGAGTGTGAATGATTTGTTAGATGTTTTGATATGATGCTAATTTTAGGGCACAAGGTGTACAAGACTTAGACTAATAAATTTCTCTATTTTAGAGGAATGTTGATACTCTACTTGAACTAGCTTTGAGGTTACAAGAAAATGTTGATGTTAATTTCCTAGAAATTGATAGCAAGACGATAATCCAAGTTTTTGTGTTTGATTTGTGCCTTAAAACTAGGTTGATGTTTTGATTTGCTAATAGATATGAAAATATTGCAAGAATGGAAAGATTAAAGGTGTTGTCATTGATGCCAATTGATCAACTAGTTATCAACTAGTTGTTGTTGGTTGCATATGGGTATGTGTAGGATCATCATGGAAAAAACATGCCCTTAAGTGGCAAAAAAATTAGAAAAATTAGAGTTAGGCAACTTGACGTAAAAATTTGAATAAGTTATCTATATTATTTCAAAAATATGTAACAATAGAATCTATAGAAAATTGAATGTAGTTTCTAAACTACTAGGTTTGTTTAAAAAAAAAAAATCTATTTGGTGAAAATTTGAAATTTCAATGCAGTAGTACTTAAATTTTAGGGAAAAAATAAGAAGTAGGTGTCCGTCTGACCACCCTAACCACAATAAAATGATAATTTTTTTTATAATATTTTAGATATAAGTAGAGGACTCCTGTCTCAATGTGATGCATATTTTTTTGTAATTTTTTTCAAAGTAAATAATTAATTATGAATTTTTATTACAACTTTTAAAAAATATAAAAACTTGTATGTCTAACCACCTTAACTTGGTCAAAACTTTATGAAATTTAATTTTTATTTTTTCATCTATAGTATGCAAAGCATAGAATGTGTCACATGTTTTGGATTCAAAAAATATGATACCATTTGATAGATATAGATGTTTTTCAATCAACCTATCAATCAAGACTTTAGTCGTAATTCAAATAAAAAATGAATAATAATTACTTATTAAATTCAAAGTAAAGTATAGTTTATATTAGTGGAAAGCTGAGAATATCCTTAAAAACCCTTTTCATTTCATCAATTTTGGGTAAAAAAAAAAGTCGTCAACCACATACCCATCATATTGCCACTTTTTGGCCCATCATGATCCTGCACATACCCATATGTCAAGGATATTGAGAAAATTGTAATGAAGATATGTTACAAGTGTTGAGTGGTTGCTCCGAGTTTTTCTTCAGATTTTCTCATATGTTTATGTTATTCAAATATGTTGATCTTGATTGTTGGAAGATGCTATATCTAAATTTTTAGCTATTGATTCATTATATAGTTCAAGTTATGTTCACCAATTGTGAACTGTGATATTTTGTGTTTCTAGTTGAGGTCTAGGAGGAATTTTGTTGGTCCAAATTTCTCTTTGATGAAGTCTTATGATTTACAGTTCTAGAGTTGAGTTTCCTTTATTGTATTGAAGATAATTTCGGCATCTAGAAAGTTCATGCTTAAAATGGTTCTATGTGTTTTACACTGGTTTGTCCGACCTTGTGTTGAACACTACTTTCAAAGTTGATGAAGCACATTGGATCTATCTGGGTCCCTATGAAGCCTTTGTTTGGGTTTCCCTCATTCTAATTCCACCCTAGGATGTTTTGACACTGACCTAATTTGAATTTGAATTTGGATGGCCAACTTTGGATCTGTTTCAAAGTTGAAGATGGTATAAATATAGAATGAGTTAGTGGTGAAAAATATACAAGAGTGAAGAAGAGAGATAAGTGAAAAGAAAGGAGCAGATAGATGTGACATTGATGCTATCTAGTGAGTGTGTGTGATGCGAGTGTGGAAGATCAGTGCAAAGCCTAAATGTCAAGTTTTTGGATGCAATGAGAAAAAATGTGAACTCTATCATTCATGCATGTCTGCGAGTGATTGGGGTGGAATCCTTTGTTGCATTGATATTGTCTTATCTCTGTAATGTAAGTCTTCTTTGTATCTTTGTGGTAGTGAGCCCTCTAGGTTGTTAGCCTTGTTGGATAGTGAGTCCTTATTTTGGCAGTGAGCCTTACTCCTCAACCAGTGAGCCTCTTGTAATCAATTTTGATATTCTCTATAGTGTTCGATTTAATCCTCACTGTTGTTTTTACCTCATTGGGTTTTCCACATAAATTTAATGTTATTGTGTTTATGTGTTGGATTTAAGTTTTTGCATTGCAATTTGATGAATAATCATTTAAGTAGTGTTAAGAATTAGTTTCAGTGATTGAATTAAAAGATTAAATATGTGACAACTGATTCACCCCCCCCTCAGTTGTCTTGTTCAACAGAAAAATAAATGCTAATATAATTTTTTGCAGGTCTAATTGTTTGTGTTTCAAAGGATGATGGATTAACTAGTTTTGGACCAATTTTGATATGCACTAGAATGCAAGACAATAGAAGTTTCCATTCAGGATAGTAGCAATGATAATTTTGACAATAACAATTTCTTTTTCAAAATGAGTATGGAAATTTGAGCAAAAGTAGTCTCTTTTTAAAAATATGATTGGTAAAATAGAGAGGAAAATAGTGAACTTTTTCATAGAAGCAGTGAAAAATTAGGAAACAAAAGTAATTTTATGCAAAAAAAGTAGCAAAAATGACAGTAGCAACTTTGTTTCCAAATTTTCTATTTTCTCGATAACAATTTCTTGGATAAGTTTGTAAGTTTGATATTCTTGTTTAATCTAGTGTTTTTGATGGCAAGTGATGCATACAACAAAAAATATGAGATTTGGTGATGTAGCTTGTAGATTATCGGTCAACACATCCTAAGGAATAAAAGGTACACTCTTCTCTATAGGCTTACCTCATTCCCGAAGGAGTGATTGAATCGAATCTATAGAGAGAAAAAATAGGATAAATGAAAGAAATGTACTATATTGATACTATAAGGAAAAAGAGTCCCTTCCTTTTATGCTTTATGTCTCAACTATAGATCTTATGTGGTATGTAAATTTTGGGAATGGTGCTATTCCTATGCACTACTTTAAAGGACATTTTGGAAAATTGGATAGGCTTCTAAAACAAGGTATTTAGTGATAACCGTGAAGACTACGATGTATAGAATCAAACATAATCCACTTAACACTTTATTCAAACCTTTCCAACTCATTATGGTTGGATGATGATGAGGCATGGTATACTATTCCCACCCAGATATAAGCTACTTTCTTTCAATTTCACAAACTTTATATAGCCCACCAATAAATGTGCTTTTAAAGTCACTTAGATGAGTTCTCCATTACAAGATGTATCTCATTAGTAGGCCCTTATCCTAAAAATTGGGTGACCAAAAAAGTGAAAAATCCCAAAGTGTTTCTCGTCACCCAAGATTGTCTAAAGACGTAGGGGAGAGGATACACACATGACTCACCAATCATGATGAACACTGTATACAATTCATAGAAATTTGATTTTAAGCCCAAAACTAAAGTGTGTGAAGATAACAATTCATTTTTTAGATGCATCAAGTTCAAAAGATTTGAGACTTCAAGCAAGAAATGTCATAAATAATTTACAATAAAAAAAAATGATTTATCCAATTTTATGCACACCAAATTGAAACATGAAGATTGTAACCAAGTTTTAATGTACCAAAGTTAACGTTTCATGTTTTGTTGTTCATTTTTATTGCACCAATAAAAAATGGGTTTGTTTTAATAGCACCAATTGAAAATGTGTTTGTTTTAATAACACCAAAATGAAAAAATTCTATTTGTTTTGTTCATTTTTATTGCACCAAAATGAAAAAGTGAAATCAATTTTGTGTATGCCAAAATGAAGTGTACAAGCCGATTTTTCAATTTTAAATGCACCAAAATGAAGTGTGAGAGTTGTAGGTTCTTTTTAGGTACACCAAAATGAAATGTTTTAACTAAAAATGCTTTGAAAATTGAAAGGCCTTGGACCATTCATCGACTCTACAAGGAAATTGTTAGTTATTCACATGAAAACATGCCATAATCCTACAAGGGCTACACCAAAAATGTTAGAAAACCTCAAAAGCACATCAAACAATCAGTGGTTAGGGTTAGGTAGACCAAAAATCCAAAGAAAAATTTACAAATTGAAGAAGAGAGAAACCAAAATAGTAGCAGACCTATTTTGGACAATAGCAGCCTTTTCACTGGAATGACTATGGTTGCTTTAGAATATAGCGGCTAGAAAAAAAAAAGGTACAATAGTGGTTTTGTTTAGGACAAAAGAGGTTCTATTCAAATACTTCTTCTTTAGAACCTACAAAATAGAACAAACAATAGCGGTATTTCTAATAATAATAGTCGACTTTAGGATGATAGTGGTTGGATTTAGTATGACTGTGATAAAAACAAAACAATAGTCACGTTCAAATTTTGGGACTTTCGCATGTCAGACAGGAATAGCATTTCCTACAAAAGACATTAGCATTTTGAATCCTAAAACTGCTCACAAAACCTTACAAAACCATTAGTGTAAAGGACCTAGGTTCCAATGGGCATTTCAATTAATGTAAGGGGGAAAATAAGCATAAGGAAGCAACAACGAAATCAAATGAAAGAGATCAAAGCAAAGACAAATCCCAACCTACTCATGAAATGAAATTATAAAACAATGAATCAAGCAATACAATCATAAAAGGGAACATAATTTGAATTCAAGCAATGCAATCATAAAAGAGAACATTAATTGAATTCATAAATTACAATGTTACCATCCCATGTCAAAGTGTAATTCCTATTGATGTTGGATTGCTTGGATCAATATGAACCCTCCATTGTTGTGCAAAAGCTTCAAAAGGTATATTAATAGTGATCAAAGTCAATGTATGTATTTTCTCTTAAAAATTCGATAGTCAATTCAACACGACCTCTTTACCCAAATTCTCTAGATTTTCCCATCATTTTTGAGAAGGAAGAAGGCTATTTTATAGATTTTTCAGGTTTCAGATGAACGATCGAGATTCAATAGTGAAAGATCATGATCAACATTTGAGAACTTTTGAGAGGAAATAGATTGGTCAGTTAACTCCTTTGATTGATCCAATTAAGGTTTTTAATTGGATAATCAATGGGATTAGATTGGAATGATTGCTGGGATTGAGAAAGTCAGGTTGAGTTAGGAAATAGATGGGTTAGTTAACCAATTAGAGTGAGAAATTAGTGGTCATGATTTACTCAATCAAAAAGGGGTGGGGATAATTAATTAATATTGGAGATGAATGTGCATGTTGCTTTTGACTTTAACAAATAGAGATGCATTTGTTTGTTAACCATGTTGAGTGATTATGAATAATTGATTTAATTATTCAAATTTAGAGAAAAGAAAGTGGTTTAATTAAATTATTAATGAAAACAATTTAATTGATTTAGATGAATAAGGCATATTAGTGACATAATTAAATAATTTATATTTATTTAATTGATTAGGAGTAATAAAGTTAGATTAATGGTGAAATTATGAATTAATTAAATAATTAATGATTATTCAATTAATAGAGGAAAATAGGGTTAATGATGTAAATGATGTTAAGAAGGGGATTAACGATGTTAATGAGATGAAATAAAATAGTGATAATGAAAGTGATGCTGGTAATGAAAAAATGTAGTTTAGGATATGTGATATGCGTAAGGTCATTTTTACTAGCCGACAAATTCAAATTCATTCCCACTAATATAAAATGTTTGCTTGATTTATAAAATATGATCATTATTTTGATATATTAAAACAATAAAAGTATTTATATAAAAATGGACATGTTCTACTACATATTTTCAATTGAAGCATCATTTCTTCAATATTAAAATTAATAAAAGTGTGTATGCAAATTACCATGTTCTATTATGTTCATTTCTAAAATGATAGACCAACACTATTTTTTAGCTGGGTAGGGAGAATAGCGAGGCTAGTAAGGAGGTCTAACAAAATTGAACACTATGGAGGGAAGGAAGTGTAATACATTGAATATAAGAATAAATGACAATTCAATAAATTAAGTAAATATTTCTAATTTTTTGGAAATAACCTTATACAAAAGATTCATTTTAAGACCTATAACTCATGTATAGTTAATATAGACATACAATGTAAAGAATTGACTTTCTCTCATTGCTACCCTATCAAACTTCTATAGCTACAAGATAAAATAAAATAAAGATTTATTTTTAGCATTATGTCCAAAGAATCATTTTACCTTAGTTGCTTTAAATCGCTCATCCTTAAGTGAATGTAGCTTAGATTGGCTACACATATTTTTTCAAACTATTTATGTCCTACTTGCAAACTCAACCTAAAGACAATTGCTATAAGAAAATGTTGTGGCTTTTTCCATAGAAAACTAAATAGTGTCCTAAGAAGATTTAGCCATTACTATTCTATTTGTCTCAAGTGTATTCATAGGACCAACATTGGTATATGCATGGCCTACTCCAGGGCTTGGACCAGAAGGAAGTTTATTCTTCAATATTGTGGTTGCCTCACTTATCTTCGTAGGACCAAAATTGATATAAGCATGGCCTACACCAGGGCTTGGACCAGAAGGAAGTTTGTTCTTTAATATTGTGGTTGCTTCACGTATCATCATAGGACCAACATTGATATATGAATGGCCTACACCGGGGCTTGGACCGGAAGGAAGTTTATTCTTTAATATTGTAGTTACCTCACTTATCTTGATAGGACCCACATTGGTATATGCATTACCTACACCAGGGCTTGGACCAGAAGGGAGTTTATCCTTCAATGTCAATGGAGTCTCTCTTATCTTCATAGGATTACTATTCATATACGCATGTCCAACACCAGGACTTGGACCGGAAGGAAGCTTATTCTTTAATATAGTTGCTGATTCTCCACTAGACTTCACAGGTCCACCATGTATATATTCATGACCTACACCAGGACTTGGTCCAGAAGGAAGCTTATTCTTTAATCTACTTGTTGATTCTCCACTAGATTTCTCAGGTCCACCATGTATATATTCATGACCCACACCAGGACTTGGCCCAGAAGGAAGCTTATTCTTTAATATAGCTGCTGATTCTCCATTAGACTTCACAGGTCCACCATGTATATATGCATGACCTACACCAGGACTTGGCCCGGAAGGAAGCTTATTCTTTAAAATAGCTGCTGATTCTCCACTAGACTTCACAGGTCCACCATGTATATATTCATGACCTACACCAGGACTTGGCCCAGAAGGAAGCTTATTCTTTAATACAGCTGCTGATTCTCCACTAGATTTCACAGGTCCAGCATGCATGTATTCGTGACCTACACCAGGGCTTGGTCCAGAAGGAAGCTTACTTTTCAACATAACAGCTAACTTCCCAGTAGACTTCACAGGCCCAGTATGTATATATTCATGGCCTACTCCGGGACTTGGACCAGAAGGGAGTTTAGTCTTGAATACAAGAGCATTCTTATGTGCAGGTATATTCAGCTCTGATACTGAATGACCCACATGACTTTCTGCCTCGTTCTCCTCTCTCTTCATAAGGATAGTCTCAGCTGAACTTTCTCCTTGCATGGAAATTCTGTTGAGGGTTCTCCTTGCATAGGCGCCTCCAATATTGAACTCTATCAATGTGAAGGAAACGAGCAGCAGGAGCAAGGTTGTCTTCTTCAGGATTCCAAAACAATTGTACCCCATTATATCACAGCTGTGTTAATAATCCAATCTCGTTTTGATATCTTCAATTACAGAAAAAGTCTGGTGCACACAAATTAGTTCTGAGATGATGTGTATATATAGAGAGCTAAAGCTCAATGTTATCTTCGTTTTGGTGGATGGAAGTAATCCCTCTTGGTTGACTACAAATAGGTTGAAATGTTTTAAGTGAAGATTTGAACCTTGACCGATTCTATGGTGGTGACCAACCATCCATTGAACAAACGGGGCACATGTTCAAAGATTAAATAATGTTACTCCAAAGTTGTTCAAACAATTTTTAGTCTTAGTAAAACTAATGTGGCGATGATCTGTCAATGTCATATCGAGTGATATAAGACAATTATGAATGCAATTTTGTGTTTAAGCCGTTTCTTCCTTTCTGAAATTTAATTATTATAAACCACCTGTTTATCGAAGAAGAAAAAGTCCAAGTTAACAAAGCATACGCCGCCCTCTTTTTATAACCAAGTAATGACTTTTTCTAACTGTTTGCTTACGTTGGGACCTTGTTTACTGCATTCAACTATCACCTTTTTTCGAATAAATCAGAAACATTTCTATGATCTTGTTTAATGCATTCAACATCACCTGTTTTTGAATAAATTGGAAGCATTTTCATTTAGATTTGTGTGTATTTTTATGGAAGAATTTAGTGAATTATATATTAATAAATATTTTTTGGTTGCAGTATATAATTCATATGTTTTAGTATTTTTATAATTATAATCTTTATTGTTTTATAATTTTTTTTTGAGATGGTTGATTGTCTTAGGTAGTGAATTATTCAAATATCATAACAAGTTCTTATATCAAGCTCAATGAATGTTAATGACATTAAATGAAGGTGACAAATGTGGGTAGCCAAAGAATATGAAATAGAGTGTTAAGCCAATGAGAATATATTATCTTAGAGAGAGGTGCATTCATTTCTCATTTGAGTTCTTGTAGAATCAAGTGTGAGATGATAATGTCTCACTAAGATTTGTGTGGTACTATTGCTATTGATGTCCCTTGTAGATTCTTTGTGAATCTTTCTATTGTGTGATATTAAAAAAGAAATGTTATGTGCCATTTTTTGTGTCTTCATTACTTGTGTTATGATTTTGATGTGCTAACTCTAATGTATATGTGGTCTAAGGCATCCCTTCATTGGAACCCACATCAACAATGATATCATTTGGTATTAGAGAGTAGGGTTTCAACCTATTGAGTGAGTTTTGTCTCTACATGTGTGACTCTATGCAAAAATTAGTGAATCCATCTTTGAATGTAAAGACAATTAGATAGAAGGTGTATGTGTGTATTTGTTATAGAAGTTAATTGAAGAAATAAAATAGAAAATAGAGGGATTCTTGTAGGTAGAGGATGGCAAAGAACAAAAGAAGTGGAAATATATGACAAGGTTGATGTGAAATTCTAAATAATATTCTAGTAGTTGTAGAGAATACTAAAAAACAGAAGTAAATATCAATCTGAGTGATGATGACACACTTGAAATAGATAAGAACAAAGTTATTAAGACCTAGAATAGAGTGTAGATTATTGAGTGTCATTTTTGGATTAGGTGACAAAATATGCATGGACATTCCAAATTACTTATGTAGTTTATATCAAGAAGACATGATATATTACATAGCTTAGTTGAATAAGTTTTTTTGTTGTAAGAGTCATTATGAGAATGATGGTCCTTAGGACAATCATTACTTATACTAAAATATATTCGTAAGGTGTCACCTCATTCACATTTTGAATAGACTATAAAAGAAAAATAACATCAAGATATAGATTAATATAAAAATAATCAAAAAAATTGAAATGCATACAACAACAAAAGGGTTAGAAGTGTAGAAAATTTTATACCATCACATCTAGTCCAAATTCAATGGGAAAAAGAGTACCATGATGAAATTATCGAAGCTACTCCTCTGCAATCAATAGTTATCCCACTTCGAACCATTAGTACTGATATTTTTTTATATTAAATTCAAATGTAATTAGACAATGAATAACTTTAAATTTTACTTGAAATAAAGATTGGCCTTGGTCCTCTTCTACTCCAACCCCTAATTCCCTTTCTTGTGTTCTTGTCCCTAATGCCTCAACTTGTGTTCTAGACTTTGTTGGATTAGCTTGAGAAGGTGATATATGAGGTACATCATATTTATATGTGTTCATGGTGGCTTACTAATTTCTCCAACAAGGCCTAAAAGTAAATAATTTGATATAGTGCAATGATGAGGCACACAAACATGTGTGGAAAAGGATGGTCTATAAATATCAATAGATCCACTACTACCATAAATATCATGTGTTTGTGTTATTTGAGAAGTCTATGCAATTAAATTCTTGATCAAAGTGTATGGTAGAGAGTCTCTAATGTGTTACATTTGCAAAAATGACTAGGCATTGAATTGGAAGTGGAGAAGGGATAAAGGAGGGGGAATAAATGGACCTTACACCTATTTCATTTCCTAAGGTCTATTTTTAGGATTTTCTTTACTCACTCCTTAGAAATATCTAAAATAAAAATAGTTCACATGGTGACCTAAAATAATCTCTACATATAGTTTGTGAAAGAATTATAAAGGTACATCAAGATTGTTGTTGAGTTATTTATCAAATATCATCTACTAATGATCCCAAAAATTATTTTTGATACACTAATGTGTTTGCCATTTGATTAAAAATTTAGGCTTATGTATATCAAATTGCAATATAATTTTAGGATTTATAAAATATTATGCTAACATGGCTTTGATAATATCGAAATCCTCCAATTGATCATATGATAAGTGGGTAGAATATTATTCCATATTGGCTTCCCACCATTTTTAAAATGACTCATGTTGGTTTGTGAGGGTTTAAACATTGGTGAAAATTCACTCTAAGGTAGATGTCGTTGAATCTAACCAAGGGTGGAAATGAAAAATTTCTATAATTCTATTCAATTTA